>LR137204.1:9813-28583 GCA_900659605.1 Tisbe holothuriae | reverse complement strand
CCAAGTAGCAAGTGAAGGAGAAACGAGAGAGAGAGAGAGAGAGAGAGAGAGAAAGAGAGAGAGTCTCACTCAACATACGACACTTTGTTCTATTATTGTCTCGTTCCAACTTCCCCAGAGCTTTCTTCTTCTTTTCTTTCTTCAAGACGCGTTGTTGCCCCGTATATTTTCCCCGCGAGTATCTACTGTGCAAAGACAATTGAGTTTAAAATATATTTAGAGTATATTCTATGTATCAGCCCTAAATTAATGTTTAGTCAACAAACATTCTTATGAGTGTATTAAGTTCTAAGAGGCAAGGATGGTACCCAGATTACATTTTACGGAGCATTTTGTAACTCTGTGAAGGGTCATTACAATTACTCGAAACAAGTGCAAGTGCAATTTGTAATTATGTGTAGGGAAAATATAGTTACTTCAAACAGTAATTAGTCATTACAATAGGCCATACTTTTCAAACACATTTTATGGAAAATGCACTTATAATATTTATATTTTTTGTAATCTGGTAATTACTAGATACAAAAATAGGTAATTATCTAACTATTATAACTCTTTTGTATCTAGTAATTATCTAAATATGAAAAATTTGTAATGTAGTAATGATCTACATATTAAACTTAATGTTTAACTCGTGTTTTTGTTTTGCGCAGTAGCATATTTCCCTTCGTCCTTCTCCTCTTTCTCCCGCGACCTCGCTCAACAACGCTCCTCATTCGGTTGCTCGTCAGTGAACCAATCGGATCAAAAATCCGTCTTCCAACCCATCTTTTGGCGGGAAATTCAAATCTTCAAACGGCAGACAAGGACAACAGGTATGGAATGAGAATTAGTGTGGTTAGGGGACTACGTTGTGGTACTGTCGGGAAATGATATATTAAAGTAATTAAACTGAAAAAAATGTTATTTTCAAGTAATAAAAGACTTTTTAACGACATATTTCTGAAATTGTTCCTTTTTCATGTATCTTCATGAACTAAAGCAATAGGTCATTAATTTAATGCTAAAAAGATATAATATCTCATTTCCCAATTGTATACCACAAGGTGTCTTTTCATTATCTAAGATGGTTCTATTCATTGGAATTTTTAATTCTCAGGCAAATATGTTAAATTAGGTGTTAGGTTCGGAAGCATGGGTATAACATTTTTCATAAAAATCATTACCATATCATACACAAAACATGAAGAATCTTAGACACATAAAGTATTATTGCAGCATTTGTGAAATTAATTGTTAGTATATTAATACTTCAGTAGCATAAGGCCTCTCCCAGACAGGCATTAGCGCAAGAAATATTTCCGGAAATATTTCTCTTCTCAGCCAGGCCAGCTGGGCCGTGAGTGTGTGGGGGAGGAAATATTCTTGCTGAGGAGGATTTTTTACTGAGGAGGTGGGAAATATTTCCGGTAATATTTCCTGCAAAAATGTCTGTCTGGGAGCGGCCTAAGATGGCACTAGGTTTCGAGCATTTTTGGGTTCACTCCTGAATGTGATTGGATGGTAAATACAACACTTTCAAGGAGAACAAACCAAAACCTTGTTTTTCGTTTTGTACAAGCCTTGGTTTTGTATATAAAGTTAGTGCCAAATGTTTAAATACTTGCTTAAAAATGACACACAAACTTAAACATTTCCTCTTTTCTGTTAAAAAGTCCATATTTCTTCCATATCTCTCAAATAAGACAATGACTAATCACTCTGGGACACTTTCGGTCCTGAATACCTCAAAAGATCTGAAAGTTATCCTCAGCAGTGAAATGGTCCGTTAAAATCTCCAGAGAGTACTGGACAGACTTCAGATTGTATCAAAGTCTGACATATGGCTGGAATGTTTATTAAAGCAGAAAATGTTTTGAATGTAAGAGCTATTCGACAGTCGATATTTCTAACTCTTATGTAATCGCCAGCCTTACTCTCGATATGTCTCACTCTTGTGTAATTAGCTGTAAAACTATGCTTTAATTACAATGAAGCATAGTTTTAAATACAATTATTTAGTAATTTATAATTAAATAACTTTCAAAATGCTTTATTTTTGCAATGACGTAGCGCTACCTTGTCAACTTTTATAGTTCAATAATCAATACAACGTATTAAATGTGCACAATCGGCCATTTTATCCCCAGTTTTAAGCATTTACAGGCATTTGTTAAGTTGTTATCAAAACGTGACACGGTTCCATGAAATCTTATATTATGGTCATGTTGTTTCTCTTGGCATGTTAATGAGTAAAAGTCCATGATGCATAACTAGTGTCTCTCTCTCTCTCTCTCTTCCTGTCTGTTTTGACCTTGCCAACAAAGGACAAGAGAGAGAGAGAGATGTTAGAAATCACGGGCAAGATTGTTTTCCATTGTCAAAAGTGGGCGTATGGACAGTAAGATACGATATATTATCACTGTCCTGTTCATAGGAAACATGGGTTATGGAAAGGGCACTAAAAGTCAATTATAGGAAATATTTGGCTTTCGTATGAATACTTATCATGTTACTTAAATCAAGCAGATACTGAACTGTATATCCAGCTGCAATTTTGACTCACAGTCCAAATTCAATACTGTTATACGTTACATAACAAGATATTCAATTAGTACGAACAAACATTTAATAACAATGAGAACAGAGTCCAACTATTAAAAATTCAAAGGGCTTCCTTTGACCCAAAGGAAGAAGTTAAGCCAGAATACTACTTCGTCATTGGCTGAATCCAGCCTTAAGTTCTTCCTTTGCGCTAAGGAAGTGCTTTGAGTTTTTTAATAGTTGGACTCAGGCGTCTGCTAGAACTTGTTTGTTTTTCTCAGAGAAGGAGATTAGGGAAAGAAAAGGAAGCAGGAAAAATGATGTGCGATGAGGTTAAAGCCCACTGCAATTGACCACCAATAACGAGTAATAATACTAGCTCTTCTGCTGACGTCAGTTGTCTAATAGCATGTTAATGCTGCTGCTGCTGTTTATGCATACGCCTCAGCTCTGGAAATACTACCGCAGTGCGAAAACACACATAGTGGGGCCAGAGCATGGAAAAGAGGCTAAAAATAGTTCACAATGGGCTTTGAAATTATGTGGATGGGTGAAGTATATTTTAGAGTTGGGTGATGTATTCTACTGACCGTCCATAGTACGGAATTCAAAGGGTCAAAATTTGGCCCCGCCCTGTGCTCATGTTATATGCATGAGTTCAACTCGTTTTGCCTGCGTAAATGTGGAAGCCCCAGACAAAATATTCGTGCAAAACAGAGATGTACTCGCAACGGACTAAATATAGCATGACAGTAAATGGGAAGACAACGAGAATACACCCCGCCCGCCAAGATTCGTTTCAGATAGACGCTGACGTCAGCGTCACATAGGTACCAGTTGCAAACCAGTCACATTTCTTGTCCCACACTAAACCAAAGCTCCTCAAATCCGCACTTTCATTAATACGAGAAATGCATGCACTCATCAACAACTGGTATGCAACGCATCCCGTAAGAGAAACAATTCTCGGCGGGACACCATGTTTAATCTTTCGTAAAAGGGTAGCGTGTTATTTAAACAGTCTATTTCCGAGCCTGCAACGTACGTGTACATAATTCAATCCGATCTACGTACATGTATAACCTCATTTAGCTCCCTCTAATTGAAATCTGTTTGGACTTAATAACGTTCTCATTATACACATAACGAACCGTCATCCTGCTGGTCTTTGTCAAATTGAGCGTGACATTGCCAGGATACGAAAATGTTAATGAAAAAATCCCACTGCTAATGAAAAAGAAGAGAGAAGCTCTCTGGATGTAATCGCTCCTGAATGAGAGAGAGAGAGAGAGAGAGAGAGAGAGAGAGAGAGAGGATTTGGCTTTACATAACAAAATTGCTCGCGTGGCACTTTTTCACATCCAAGTGCCTAAGACTACATTATCCATCGCCTGCATTGAGAAGAAGCGCTAAAAATAGAAAAAGGAAAGTTAAGTCAGATTAGTAGATTTACTTCATCTCTTCTTATGCTTTCTTCTTCTTCCTTTCATTGGTGTGTAGATGAAGAGGAGGGTTTCCAACAACTTTTTCCCCCGATGATAAGCAAGGTGAAAAACGCACACTGATAATCATTTTCATCCGTCTTTGAAAGGTGAAACAAGAAAGTCTGAATAAAGACATTGCTTAAGCCTGATACATAACTTGCCGACAAGGGAGAGAGAGAGCTGAGAGCGTATGTAATAGTAATAATAATAACGACTCTCAGCTTCTACTTGCAGCTATACATACTGCTATAGTAGTAGTAGTGTTAGCTATGGTTGCTTGCTGCTGCTTGTTCAGCTGCTGAGTTATACACACATACACAGAGGAAGGCCTTGCTTTTTTCTTGGTGAACGACGAGAGAGAGAGAGAGAGAGAGAAAGAGCGTGCTTGTAGTTTGTGCCTAAGCCACTCAGGGGTCTCTTCCAGGTCGAAAAGGGTCAACTCAGCCTCGCATCCAGCTATTCTGCTTGAATGCGCCTCCGCCGGGCCTTTCGTCAGCCCTGATTGCGTTTACTGCTAGCTGCTCTTCTTCTTCTTTCTTCTTTCGCTGACGTCAGAGGAGAAAGAAAGAAAGGAAGGTTATCCCGGAGGCGGCAACCAAGGGGAAGAAGAAAGAGGAACAAGTTCATTTTCTTCGATTATTAAATGTAATAAAACTTTTCCTTGGCAGCATTTTGCTGATGTAAACAAAAGAGCGCCTGAAGCGACTCATTCAACAATAAGCTAAACGGTGGTTCTAATTTGCCTGGTAACACATTGTTGACCTGTAGACGTCAAAATGGCTTTGAAAGGTCAACGCTAATTGGGTGTGATGAGCCAATTAGGTTATTTCATCGAGCTCATATGATGCATATCAGCGGGTTAAAACTGATTTTGCTGATCAAATGCCTATTATTTTATATCTACGTTTACGGTGTTATGCATAATCTACGATATAATCCAAAGTTGGTTATTTCCTGCCTTTTTTTGCCTCGTTATTTTATCCATTTTAACAGAATTCAAAGCGGATTCAAATTTCAATTTCCTCTCTTTGCTAAAGTTCTATTCAAAATTTAACTTGCCAGATTTTTATGTTGAGCCTTGTTTATAACGCATATATGGGGACTACAGCTAGAATATTATTGCCACTATTCAGTATATGATGCTGACCTGTTTAATACTAAGCATTTTAGTATAATTTGATAAATAGAAAGTGATTCCGTACGCCACAAAAAGTACCCCTGCATGGCCCTGGCACCTTGTAACCAACCCGAACCAATCAATAAAAGCGATTATCACAGCAAAAAGAGTTCCCCTGGGAAGAAACAACATGGAAATTTTGAACATATACAATAAAATTTACTGCTAATCGTGAAATATGAAACCTCTATAAGAATATCAGTGTTTCTCAACTACTTTGGTTACAATTTCATTTTTTACTCGAATCGTCCACAAATAGCTTTTTCAAGAAACAGGGTAAAATATTTAGAACCGTTTTTGACATGAATATTTAAGCCCTTCTTCTTCTTCTTCTTTTTCCGTGCCGTGGACCTTTTTGTGTGACAGTAAAGAACAAAAAAAGCTGCTGGAAAAAGTCGTGACACGACCAGGCAATTAATTAATAATTATCGGGAACTTTTCCGGAGAAAGACAGAACGCAAATGATCCGTGGATCTGGTAACTCAATACTCTGATTATCTGGTTAGCAGTCTCATTTGTTAATTAAGCATCGGTTTCATATTGCTTGTTAGAGAAAGTTTGCTCTAATTAAGCAGGAACATTAAATACGGCTTTCGGACCCAATAAAACTGCTGAAGAGCCACCGAGTAGGATGCATGCAGCCTCCTACAATTGGGTTGTGTTATTTGGTAGCAGCACAAGCTGCCACCCCACAATGGATACAAACACGAGCAGCTGTGATGAGAAAAAGGAGGCCTACTACTCAGCACTGTGCAGCTGTCGTGTATGCTGCTGCTGAGGGCATCTCAAGAGGAGCAACACAGGCAACACCATTGCATGGCCTTAGCCTTAGCTGCTGCTGCCGCTGACAAGTTACAGCGTCCCAGAGCGGTAGTAGCGGTTTTTTAGGAGCGCGCGTCGTCGACGTGAAAGCACGGCCAGCAGCCAACCATTTTCTCAAGGGGAGAGGGAGAGAGAGGGAGGTATACATGCAAAGGAGAGACGGGAGAAAGAGAGAGAGGCGGTGGTTGTTCTCTTTTGTACTCGTAGTTGCAGACCATGATAAAAACGAAGTAAAGAGAGCTCCTCATCTTCGCCTCTTCGGCGGCGGCGCGTTTTTCTTGTGTGTATATGTTGTCGGCAGCGTCTCGCATCAGTCCGAGTGTCGGTGGCTTGGAGATCGGTTGACAGCAAGGCTGATGAGAACGAGGATCACCATCTATGCTGAGTGGGCGTGCGAGTGAGGGATAGAAAAAAGTTTTTAATGCTCAAACGATGCTGTAAAAAGTGAAGTGCGGAAAACAATAACAACAGTGTGATGAACTGTAGATTTTGATGTCTATGAAAGACCTTCAGTGAGAGGAGGAGAAGATCCTGTTGTCAGAGAATAGATTTTCAATTGGGCTCATAATTATGCGCATTCATTAGCCCATTATGCGTTGAGAATAAGCGAAAAAGAGACGACAGTTGAAGAGGAGGCAGAGAAACGACGCTCTTGTGAGAAGGCTTTCTTGATCGAGCTTATTATTGGACGATTACGATGAAAATAGATTTCTGTTTCTTCCAATATTTGCCATTCCTTGATAATTTTATCGTTGTAAAATACGTTAGCAGACATGATTGACCTCTAAAGTCTCCTCCGAGCGGTGCCTCCGAGTAGCTATTTACACCTCCGAGAGACCAAAGGGCACCCCCAAGTAATCAGTGAACACCTCCAAGTAACCAATGGACGCTTCCAAGTAACCAATGCATTCCTCCGAGTAATTATAACACCTCCAAGTAACCAAAGGACACCTCCTCCGAGTAACCAATGGATGCCTCCGAGTAACCAGTGGACACCTCCGAGTAACCAATGGACGCCTCCGAGCGACGGAAGAAGTCCATGACTGAGAAGAGCGGCAGCAGCTCAGGATCCCTCGCAGGCGAAGTCCAACTCTTCATGGCCGGCAAGACGACCACGCACGCACTCACCGTCCCAGACCCAGACATGATCAGCTCAGCCGCATCGAGCAGCGGCTCCTCATGCTCGTCCACGGGCACTACTGCGCCTGCTATCACCGGCGGGGCGAGCAGCAAGGTCCACCGCGCCACCTCACCACTCAACTTCAAAGCTCGGCTGAAGAAACGCCGCGAGAAGAAACTGGAGAAACAGAGCAACATGTCAGGCGAGGATGACAGCCATGGCGGTCATGATGAGACTAACACAACAACCCTCGCGCTGACGCCGGCAATAGCCTGCAGTCATAACAGAAAGAAGAGCAAAGAGTCCGTCTTCTCACTCACGTTCAGGAAGAACTCCAAGGGCACCCCGCCATGTCTCGCCGCGGCTGCCACGGACATATGCGGGGGCCATGGTCCCAACTCGCTATCCCCGCATTCCCGGTCCGGGGACTCGTCGTTCCAGTTTGATTCGTTGTCTCCGTATACCGGCGGTGGGTCTCCGGAGAATCGGTCTCCGCGGAGTCCGACGAGTCCGGGTGGTTGCCGGTGTCGGCGCTGCTCGCTGTTGCCGTTGGAGGAGTGCGAGCCGAAGGAGATGAGTGCGCTGTTCAAGTTCCTACGGAAGAGCAAGGTAGAGAGATGGGGAAATCATAGGGCTGTAATCGGCGGTCCAAATGATAAGAAGCAAAAGGTGCCAAATTAGTTTGTTCTAATTCTATAATGAGCTTGAAATAAGTTCGAAAGAGTCCTTAACCTCTTATTTACATATATAGTATCAGTACAGAGCTTAAACCAAATGCTAAAAGTTTTAATTTTTAAAAGTCAATTGTTGGCTCTTCCAAAGAGTTACAATTTTGGCTAGATAACTCTTATCATTTAGACAGCCGTGTTTTCAAGAAGGATCAAATCAGAAACCTAAAACTTAACTAAAAATGAGAGTAAAGGATTTCCTTTAGTCCTTCAATACTTAATAATTGGCGTATTGTGATTTCGTAGGGTTACTACGTCGGTAACAAAACCGTTCTTCTTCGGTAGTGATTTATTTATGTCCGTAGCTCCGTTGGGAATGTTGCCGCGATGCTTCTTCAATTTGGAAGAAAGCGGAGAGGGCCCTTGAGACCAAGTTGTGGAGAAGAAGATCAAATGGACGAAGCGCAAAACTCATCAGTTACGAACACAAAACTCTCATCGCGATAGTGCAATCTCTTACTTTGTTGCTAGATCATCCCTGGTTATATATTTTAGGGCACTACCGTGACTTGCTCCTGTTGCTGCAGGGGGATTTGAACCCCCAACAATGTAGGTTAGAGTCAACTTCAGTCCCCCTTACAGCTCAATGATTATCTATGAAGATATAACTCGTTGATTCTTGCACAGAAGACGTTGTTAGTTATTTTTGGAAGCAGTTTTCTTCTCTCATTACTTACATTCCTTCAGTCTCATATTTAGACCTTTCTTGCTTTGCACAGAGTGTTTTATCTAACAATTTTTACTAACTTTATCATAACACCTTCAGGTGCTAGCAGCTGAAACTTCCAACGCTGAAAAGTCTAAACAAAAAAAAAACACCCTGTATATTATAGCTGTACTCACACCTCCTTCTTGAACATTATATAAGTGTGACAAAATTGGTCTTTTCTGCAGATGATTTTATTCTCTACCTTTAGGACGTCTTATTCTACTGCAGTAGGATTTTAAAACGTCTCTGTAATTCAAGCATATGCTACTATATCGGAATTTCACCTACATTGCAAGACATGTCTTTTCAAAGACCCTTCTTATGCCTTGAAGGCCGTGGCAACAGCGTTTAATCCTTCAATATTGGTTGCTTTTATCGTGTGGCTGGGGCCTAACGTGGCACGTACCAAAATTGTTTTAAATTTCTCAATTGCGCCCTTAGGCCAAAGTAAGCAGCTTCCTTCACTCCCTAGAGGGGAGAAACAACAAAAAGGGGCTTTTTCATCCGACCAAAAGACTGTTAAAAATCAGGGGGATTTTATTATTATTATAAGAGACTTTTGGAGCACGGAAGACAAGCATGTACGGCGCTTCTGTTCCTATTATCGTCATTTTCAGCTTGTCAACTGGTTGACATGAGAAAAATACCTTGTCAGAAGAACAGCAGCAGCAGCTCTGGTGGGTTTAAGATACCAACATGTAGCTGCAACACTCGCTCTCATGACTTGACAATTTTCCGGTTGGGGTAAATGAGAATAAATGGCAAGGAGGCTGCTGTTACTGACTTAAAATGGGGTTTCTCTGGGGGTAAAACATCTCTTAGGGGGAATGGGTAGCCGTGGTTGCAAGTTGCTTGGACCCTGTGGCCCAGAAGGTTGCAGGTTTGAATCACCCCAGTGGCATGATGATGAAAAATTGCGATCACGGCGTTCTAGTAAATGAACCAAAAGGTAGTGCCCAAAAATATACAATAAGGGATCATTATAATTATATTTAAAAAAGACATCTCTTATGTGTCTTAATTTGTGTGGAAAGTACATCTTTCTCAATAGAATAATAAGCAAAATGAATGCTTGGTTTATACGTAGTTAATGTGTTCATCAATATACTGTTCAATTGAATCTTGTGTCAATCTCTCCTTCTGTACTCAATGTATATTTATAGTCACAGTTGGAAGAAGAAACTTCTGACAACAACTTCACCGATATACGAAATTCAAATTGAATCGTGATTCAGATCACCACTCTACAGCTGCTGCCGCTTCAATTTCCCTCTGAGAAAAATATGACCTTTTAAAGTTTAACCATAGCAGAAAAAACATAAATGGAAGCTCTTGACTCTAGCACACGAGATTCAAACATGATACTTGTTTACTGTACTGTATAGTGGACTGGACTGGTATAAAGTACTATACGCTATCCATTAAAAAGCATAACCAGCACATTTGTCTCAGAGGGCTCCTTCCTTCCTCTACCCCCATCAAACCCCTCGTTCGCTTTCATCTCTTGTATTATAAATCCCATTTTGCCTCAGCAGTTATAGATCAAAAGGGGGGAAACTCAGAATTGGGCCTACAGGCGATCCAGGGCAACGGAAATATGGGAAAAAATCGACAAGTTGTTGAAGAAATTCCATGATGTAACAAGCAACTTGTGAGGCTGCTTTCGCGTTTTGTTTTATCTCAACTTTTTAGTCCATAACTAGCTCAATCTAGAATTCAATTTCCAAGGAAGGCATTTGCAGACATATTTGACCGAGAGTAATTCGAATTCCATCAGTATATTAATCATGCCAGGGTATTACTGCATTACAACTGCATCAGTCATCTACTACCATATAAAATATGACAATGTCAACTGACTTTTTACTTAATAAACTTACTTTTAAAGATGCCTTAAATAGAAAATGAATATTGTAACTCCTTCCAATTCCAGTTAACAACCATTTTCTAGTGAATTTATTTGACATATTCTTCCTTCTCTTTTTTTCTTTTTTCCAGTTCAAACGGATGCTGAACAAGGAGCTGAGTCACTTTTCCGAGTCCAAGTCTGGCAATCAGATCTCGGAATATATCTGCAGCACGTTCCTGGGTAAGAAAAATGAAGTGTATTCAACACATCTTTAGGTTCTTTTATAAGAGTTTTATAAACTTCTGCCCATTAGTCAAAAGTTTGGATAAAACAATCTCAAGACATATCTAGGAAATTACTTTTGGATAAAGTTTTGGTGATGAAACTGTTAATGTAATAATACATGTAATACATCAAAATGATGTTGTACCCCAATAAGTAAAACTTTATGCACTGACATTGCACATATATATAATATAATTATTGGACAAAATTCTCATTTTACATACATCAACATAAAGGATTACATTTTTAGGCCAAAAGTAACCCTAGATATGAAACTTCTAGTAATACTTGTAATTCCAAAAGTAACCCTAGCCATGGAAGTTCTATTAACTCCAAAAGTAACCCCATGTCCCCTTCCAGACAAGCAACAAGAAGTGGACCTCCACTCCCTCCGCTCCGACCGCGATGACCTCCCCGGCTCTGCGGACAAGGCCGCGGCATCGTCGTCCTCCACCACAGGCCCCTTGAGCGCGGCCGCCGCTGCCGCCGCCGCAGCTGCGTCCAAACCCGGCGACTCCATGTCCAAGATCCCCGGGCTGAAGAAGGAGCTGAGCCACACGAACTCCATCACGGAGGGACCCACGTTGCCAAAGTTTGGGATTGCCATGTCGGTCGATACGGATGAAGAGATTTCAGAGGTGAAGTTTAATTATATTAATAATATGCCACTAATACTTAATGTCCAAGTTCACTAAAATTTAATAAATTTGTCGAAATTTTTGCCATAAACAAAATTTGTAAAGAAATAATGACCTTAGTTTTTCCTGTACGTTACTGGTTAAATTTTGATGCTACCCAAATATTCAAGTACTTATAAAATATTGACAATTGCCATTTAAGTGGACCTGTTACTAGCCTTCTTTTTCATATATGATTTACCCATATTAAATAATATTTTAAACTTACAAATCTTTTTTCAGATGCTTGATGTGCCAAACAACTGGGAGATTGACTTTTTCCGGCTGGATGAGGTGTCAGGACTCAAGTCGCTCAGTGTCATGGGATTCACTATTTTCAAGGTAGGACGAAAGAAGATAAAAACATAAGAAATGTACGGTTAATCTATAGCCATACATCAAAGAAGATACTACAGATAGCAGCTATAAGGAATTGGGTGGAATGAAGACTTAGTGTTGAAGAACTGCTTAGTGCAAAGTGCTAGTTAAGAGCATCAATGACAAATGATACAGGGGCAGGAGTTATCACTACTCAAATGAGAAACCAATTATGAGGCAGCGCTATGTAGTTAGTTGCAGACTTACAGTGTACGACACTTAAACCTACTACTATGAGTGTTCTTCTCTAAATACGTAACCACTTCCTGTCATTTAACAAGACAGATGACAACCGTTCGTGAGAAGAAGAAGTAGAAAGCAGCAGCAGGAAACGTCGACTTAAACCCTATTTGTGGCTTCAGATATAAATATTTATCTACCATACGATCGATTTTCATCCAGTGCAAAACATAATGTCCTGTATTTAACGTATACGTTACAAGTGTTTTTAAAAATAGTCCCGTTCCGTTTTTAGCCTTCTTACGTTTAAATGTCGGCATATTCTCGCTTTTGCGTCAGAAATATTGATGACTGAACTTTTCTTATTTCAGGAGCATGATATGACCGGAATCTTCCGCATCTCTGAGAAGATCCTGCTGGCCTTCTTCATGACGCTGGAGGAGCACTACCTGAAGGTGCCGTACCACAACTCGGTGCATGCAGCGGACGTTCTCAACTCGACGCATGTGTTGCTCAACAGCCCGGCGTTGGACGTAAGTTAGGAAGCTTATCTACATGTAACTGTGGAATTGATTTATCATCTGGGAAATACATTTTAAATGACTTTTTAAAATATTTATTGTATATATCACTAAAGTTAACATTAGAAATTAATCTAAAATACAATTCAAATGAAATATGACCTTAAAAAGTAATAAGTTATTTAAGCATGACTAAAGTTGTTGTTACCATGTTGTTTAAATGTATAATTTATTTTCCAGGGCGTGTTCACCCCGTTAGAAGTCCTTTCGGCGCTCTTCTCCGCAGCTATCCACGATGTCGATCATCCTGGGCTAACAAATCAATACTTGATCAACACAAGTAAGATGGCGACTAACTTCGTTTACTTCTCTTACTCTCTTTTTTGCCGCCTCAGTTTTCACCTTCAATTAGTGCTGCTGAAGGGGAGAGGGAAAATAAAGTAACAGAAAGAGAGCAGCCTTGAAAGCCTTGCAAAGGGACGCCAACAATATGCTTGCAATACAAGTTGTCTTGTACATGGCAACCCTAGTGTGAAATGAAAATAAGCTTTGGCAGATTTTCTTTCTCTTTTTCGACCACTTTGACGTCTAGTGACGAAAATACATTTTCCCTGTCTTGATTCTTTTTCAGGCTCTGAGCTTGCGCTGATGTACAATGATGAGAGCGTGCTTGAAAATCACCATCTGGCAGTTGCGTTCAAACTGGTTCAGAACAAGGAGTGTGATATCTTCCAGAATCTCAACCGGAAGCAGAGACTAACCATGAGGAAAATGGTCATTGATATGGTAACATTAAACAATCAATAGCCTCCATAATTCTGGTTCTAATGTACACATTGCAGGTCCTTGCAACGGATATGTCCAAACATATGAGTCTACTGGCTGACCTCAAGACAATGGTGGAGAGCAAGAAAGTGGCCGGATCAGGAGTATTGCTTCTCGACAACTATGCTGACAGAATCCAGGTCAGACAACTGCGGAACTTGCACTACCTCAAATCACGCAACCTCTCATTTAAAAGGCCAAAAAAGAAGGCCCTTTTGTGTTTGAGTTCCTACGACGGAGTTGACAGCTTGAATGCCACTGCTGCACTTCCTTTTCTCTACGCATGTGCATACAGAACACCCCATGTGTGTTGTACGTCTACGGGTCCTTTTTAATGGCAGCAAGGCCCATTCTCCTCCTCCACCGCAGCTGCCGCTGTCAAAAGCGTCGTGGTCTAGCTGCGGTGTGTTAGAAGAAAGCAACCATCTTTGCAGCTGCTGCTGTTTCGGCAGCTTCGTTTTTGAGGCATGCCGAGCCACCCATTTCTTTTTCTCTTGTAACCCCGCGCTCAATTCTTTTTTAGCCTCTCCAGTAGCTGCTACTTTTTGTAGACATGCCGCGGCCTTTTCTTCTTCTTCTTATACACATAGTTCTCCTCTATCTAGGCATGCTGCCTTCCTATGCACAGTAGGTAGCTGTACAATTGTACCATTGTACTCCATATCCTCTAGCTAGGCATGTCGACTAGATACGAGCAGCTAGCTTGCCTCTCTCCCTGTTTAAGACTTTTGCGTGGCCCTTTTTTATCTTTCTCCATCTACAACACTCTAGAGAGAAATGCTAACATAGGAAAAATGGGAAGCGAAGCGTTATGGATTTTAAAGACTGGATGTGTACATAGGGAGAAAAAGGAGGGAGACTTTATGACTTTCTAATAATGTAAAGGCATCCGGTGTAGCTCCCAGAGGGCTCATAACTTACAAGCCCTTCTTGCAGCCATACGACGTAGTACATTTATTATATTTTCAGGTCCTTCAAAACATGGTTCACTGTGCTGACCTGGCCACCCCGACCAAGCCCCTCCGCCTCTACCGCCGCTGGTGTGAGCGAATCATGGAAGAGTTCTACCAGCAGGGTGACAAGGAACGGAAACAAGGAATGGACATCAGTCCAATGTGTGATAGATACAACGCTTCAGTGGAAAAATCTCAAGTATGGCTTGGGTTAAATTATGTTATGACAGCATTATAATGATCCTATCATTTCAGGTTGGCTTCATTGACTACATTGTCCAACCGCTGTGGGAGACCTGGTCAGAGCTTGTTGCCCCGGACGCCAAGAAGATCCTCGAGGGCCTTGAGGAGAACCGGGACTGGTGGGCCAAACAATGCCCACCTGGCACATTCGACCGAATGCTCGACAAATACAACTCTGACAACAACTCTTCAAAGTCTGACAATGATCTTAAAGAGGTGGATGAGACACAGCTTGAGCCGAAGGAGAACAGCCCGGGACCCATGTCAACAGCTCCAAGTGCGGCAATCGAGGCCGCAGCTGCGGCAACAGCTAGTGCGACAAGTGACGCAAGTGCGGCATCGTCTGGTGATCGGATACAGTTTCAGATGACACTCCATGAGGAGGATGAGGAGGAGACCGTGGAAGACGAGGCCAAGGACCAGAACACTGGGGTGTGACATCGGCCGGCCGCGGCGGCCATGTAGTAGCCAATGAGGTGCAGCCATGTGTAAATGCTGCCGTCTCATTGGTCAGTTGTGGATGAAGGTGTTGTCGTCTTCCAATGATGTGTGCGAGCGCGCTTAAGTGATGATGGTTCAGAGAGCACAAAACTCGGTATCAAGGCGCAAAAAGGGTGTCAAATGGACGTGCAAAGTTTTGGAACTGTAAAGGCTGAAAAAGTGGGTGTGGGGGAAATATTGCAACTTTATCATCATCGTCTGTTGTGTGTGTCAATATGTGAATTATATATATTATAGTAATATCTCTTCAAAATATATATCTATATAATTATTATATATATTAAAATTCTATATATATTATATTGCAGAACGGAAGAAAGAAAGCTTGATGTTTTAACCGAAAAGAAGAAATGTTAACAAAATGGACTAAAACTTTAATAGATAAAAAATCTGAGAAAAAACTCTTGCGCTGGTCGCAAGATGAATAAAAAGAAACACTACTACTGTCATAATATGGCTTAATGAGAACTCATATTGCTTACAAACTGTTCAATTAAAACTCTATGAGTTTAACTATAAAAAGTCCAGTGATCTGATAGTGATGCGAGTGGCTTTGAGTGATATATATTGTTAAGTAGAGGAACTCTTTATCCAAGGAGAAATGAGTCTTTGACACTTTTTAGGATGCTCAAATGAGGCTCTTTAGAGTCTATTTGAGGCCAAAATGAAAAGATGGGAACCGCTAGTTGTTGTAAACTAAGCATTCTCAAAGTGTTTAAATTTAAATTAGACAAAAGGGTTGAGCTAAATAAGAGAATCAGTCCTTCTGATATTCTTTGCCATAATACTTTAACAACAACAAACACAGAGTGACTCATATCTCTTTGGATACAGAATTCCTCTTTAATTATATAAAACAGAGACCAGATAATTAAGTTTAGCTTGGCGCTTTTTCTTCAAAAAAATCCTTGGTGTGTATATCAGTTTTTAGGCAACCCAACGAAACCTACAACATGCCTGAGCTAAATAATTGTAAAGGCATGTTTTCGTCAGGGTTATTACAATACGGCAAAATGTGTCAGAACAACAACTATAAACAAGAGAAGTGGGCTTAATCAAAAGAAGGTTATTTGGTATCAAAATCAGGGCAGTTATTTTCACTTCACTTATTTAGACCGAGAGTATGATGATGGATTATAGAGAGCCGGAGAAGAGACAGAAAATAAAATTACTTTTGTGTCAATCATTACGTCCATGTTGTTATTATTAGTATTCACATTTTAGCCTCTAAAGCCTCTCTTGAGACAAGAAAGGCTAATCACACTCCACAGTGGTCACATTGCAAACCACTGTGCATTCCAACTTTCACGCTCTCTTTATAATCACTGTTTAGTAAACATAAATATTTATATAAGTCTATGATTTCTGCTTGTTTTTTCTTCTCACAATGACACAAACATTAGTAGCATGAATGTTGTTTTCAGTTATAATATATATATAATTATATAACTCTTCTTTCTTCATATATATAATATACAATCTATGTTCTTTTATGTAACTAGACTACACAATATATTCTTTTTTTGACATAAGCGTCTGTAGCTTCTTTTTTATTCCGTTTTTTGGCACAAGACTTTCTTTTTCCCATCTATAGATGATACGTACGTCGTTGATTTGTATCTTTGCCACGCCTATTTCATTGCTTGGGGACAAGCAGCCCTGATCACTCTTTGCTTAAATTAAGCCACTCCCACAACTGCATATGTCAGACACGCCCATTTTTGAAACTAGCCCTAAACCTGCAGGACAAACAGCCACGCCCTCACAATAGCCACGCCCACTTTCTATAACCACTCCCTCCGCTGCTGTCCCGTCCACTGCTATTCCTCATCATAGTACTGGTCTTCCTGATACTCCCTATTCACCTCCTTCATGTGCACAAACTTCTCCGCCTCCTCGGCCGTCATGCCCTTCTCCACGCACTCAAAGTAGTCCCGGTTCGCGTCCAGGTTGGCCAGGATGGGGAAGTCAGGGTTGACAAGGTCGATCCAGGTCTCCCACAGAGGATGGACAATGAAGTCGATGAAACCAATCTGTAATAGTTAATCAATAGTTATCCGGAGACCATGTACGCAAATTGTGACCATACCTGTGACTTCTCCACGGTTGCATTCTCCCTGTCACACATTGGGCTGATGTCCAGTCCTTGTTGCCGTTCCAGGTCACCCTGCTGGAAGAACTCTTCCATGACCACGTCCACCCACTGGAGGTAGACGTTGCGGGGCTTGGTAGGGTTGGAGAGGTCAGCACAGTGGACCATGTTTTGCAATAGCTGTAAGAAATGGAGTGATTATATGGATCATGGACGGGTTATGTTTGATGTGTAGTACCTGAATTCTCTCCTGATAAGTGTCCAGAAGAAGGACTCCGGATCCGGCCACCTTCTTGGTCTCCACCATGGTCTTGAGATCGGCTAGGAGGCTCATGTGCTTGGACATATCAGTAGCAAGGACCTGATTGGGAAAAGGCAGATCAATAAACTGTACTGCTTTATATTAACTTTTATCTTACCATATCAATGACCATTTTTCTCAAGGTTTGCCGCTGCTTCTTGGTAAGATTTAGGAAGATATCACAGTCTTTATTTTGTACCAGTTTGAACGCAACGGCCAGATGATGATTTTCAAGCACACTCTCATCATTGTACATCAGCGCAAGCTCAGAGCCTAAAAATAGAATTAAAGTGTCAGAATTTCCCTTGTCATCCCCACTCATCATTTAAAGAGGTTTTCAATCCACCAAATTTATGCAAGACTCTCTTACTTGTATTGATGAGGTATTGATTGGTCAGACCAGGATGATCAACATCGTGGATGGAAGCAGAGAAGATGGCGGCAAACGTCTCCAATGGGGTGAAGACAGCCTAAAACAACAAGGAAAGGGTAAAATAAAGAGTTTTACGATTATATCCCCATCCGGTAGAACGTTTAAAAAACGCTTTGTCACCAATATAATCACCATTAGAGACAGGATGTAGATTCTACTTTTTGTATTCATGTAGTAGATGGACACTTATTTTAGGTTTCTTAAGGTAAAAAGACCCCAAAAGTCCCCTTAAAGCTCTCTCTTTGTACTCACATCGAGCGAGTCCTGTGATAGCAGCACATGGATGGACTGCGTGACGTCGGCCGCGTGAATGTTGTTGTGATAGGGCACATGGCGCTGGTAGTGGTTCTCAAGGGTCAGCGAGAAGGCGATCAGCGTGGGCAGCGGGATCTGGAACGTGTGGCACAGGTCGCGCTCCTGGAAAGAAAAGTAAACATAAATTGATATCACATTGATTTTGATGTTATTTATATAACTTGAAAATAATGTGAGATATCAGTATATAAAACATATAGTACTTGTACAGTTGTACTATATAAATGTTCCCTTCCATTTTTTACGAAAGGCCAAATAGTTCATGGAAATATGTAACAAAGAAGCCTTTTTCACTTACGAAACACAGTAAGTATTCTTCAAAGACAAGGTTCCGTTAATGGCCCGGATTATTAAAGTCCCAAGAGAATGCCTTAAAGTTAGACATAAATTATGCCATCAACTGGATATTACTTAATGTACTATCATGATTCATATTTATCTTTATCATTCATCTTTATTCTAGAGAGGAAAAGGGACTCTAAACTTTTTTCCCTTAACTAGTTCCCTTTAACTGCGTAAGAGAATAGACAAGCTCCCGTTTGTTTGGACCTCGTCCTGAGCTTCCTTGCCATTCTTCTCTGAGCAGACTGAGCTCTTTGCCTTGTCTGCTTGTGAGTCACTGAGTTGTTGAATGCAACGAAGGAGCAAGGAGAT
>LR137200.1:26950-49710 GCA_900659605.1 Tisbe holothuriae | reverse complement strand
GTCTTGTGCAGAGATTATGATCGGAGGAGACTCTTAAGAAGTTAAGTCGCAAACTCAATTTCCGCCAGAGAAAAAAAAAGAAAGAAAAGCCCCTTTAGCCCTTTTAGATCTTCAGTTTCTTTCTAGGAGGTAAAACTACAGCGACACACATACCCAAAAGGTCTGCAACAAAGACGGTCATTTAAGAGTGATATATTACGATAAAATGCCATAAATTCTGCTGAAGTAGTTCACTGATATCGAACAGATGCTTGTCATAAATCTATGGCGACAGTTCAGCAAGAAATAATCCCATTATGAAATTGCAACGTTCTGCAGAAAATATATCATGTTGGGAAATAAGTGTGATAAAATTGGCCCTTTTTGATAGCGCGAATTAAGACGTCGCTATATTTGTCAAGGTGTTTTAATGTGTCCTTTAATACGTGTAATATTGTAACAAGTATGTGAGGATATTATTTCAGTGGAAGAAAAAAATAATAGCCAGATTCTGGAGAGAAAGAAGAAAATTCTCATTCTTTCACCATCACGTTCAGGGCTGCCATATCATTATATAACAAGCTTTATTTCATTTTATAAATCCTTCTCATATTAAACTGATAAAGTGGCATCCCTGTGAGTTTCTGCAATGTCATGAAATAATAATGAAACTTCCTAAGAAGAGAGTTTAGAATTCCCCTATTATTAATAATAAAGTTGTTGTCACCGAAACTGTTGCGCTTTTTATACCACCAGAATATGCAACATCACTGCCGTAGCAACAACAAATTACACGTTTGTAATTGTTATACGGCCACTGTAAACCATTTCAGCAGCTCTTTGAGGATTAACTCTTGTTCATTTCAAACATATGGGATGAAAAATGTATAAGTCGCACATTATGGAGGAAAATCGCACACAAATGCAATGAAGAATTTAACACAAGCTGAAACAACAACTCTTCAAATGAAGATAAATCGAGCAAACTTGTGTTGATACAACTCTTTTAAACCCCTTCGCAGAAGATTAAAAAGTGTTTATTCTGCACATTCCACACCTCCAGAGAACTCTTTTAAGCACGTTCTAAATTCACATTCCAAACTGCTTGACCAATCAAAACTCTTTTTTGTCCACTGGCGACACGGCGGCGACAGTCCTTTTAAAGATAGATTTGATATGGCGCCTAAACTCTGTCAAAAAAGAGGCCTTCTTTGGAAAGGAAATCTGAATCGATATTCAACATGTGCGTGTCTGGGGGGAATATATTGGAAAAATCGAGATCTATATTTGGAGCATCATCATCCAGACGGGGCTGGGAACGGCGTCTTAAGATGACTCATATTGATCTGATTGGGTTAGGCCCTTATTTGGAGCTACCTCAACGGCGGCGCCACCGTTCTTTAATAGCATCCATTTAGAACCTGTCCTTATTCGATGTAGGGCTTCCTTAACCCTTTTGATTCAATAAGGCAACAGATGAGATTAAAGATGTTATACAAATAGCCACAATGGGTCGGATAAAATTCCTCCTTGGCGCCAGAGATACATTATTATGGATCTTACAAACAATGGGAGAGGTCTCCCAAAACGGATTTCACTTTGATTTAATACTCACCCACTCAAAATCCGGCAGAAGAAAAGTACAAATGTTTTAAACATTTTCAAGTACGTGTCAAACAAGATTAAGCACAATTTCTGCGCTCAAAACACCTTGTTAATACTCTATACAAAGGATGAGTCACTGTTGCTGTTGGGGGAAAAATGAGCACCTCCGTGGAGCAAAAACAATTGAAGTTGTGGGCGTAGAAAGCTTGGAAATTCCACAATGGACAAAATATTTACGGGAAGAAGTTTATTGCGAAAACATGCTCAAACCCATTCATAATTTTCACATCCCTTCTGGCCATTCTTAGGGTTGACAAAGGATCATACGTTCTTAGCAAATAAATCGTATTTCCTGGCAACCCTATCGCTCTCAAAACCCCTTCTCGGGTTTCAAAAAATCTTCTCCTTACATCATCTGATGATGGATCGAGTCAAGCAAGCTGACGCAGAAGAAAGAAGAATAAATAATGCTATTGGACAATGGAAAATAGGCGCATACACGGGGTTAAATAGTGAATATTTAAACATACTTTAGCCGTGTATGATCTACCCATGATGAGTCAGAAGTTCCATAACTCTTATTTCCGATTTCCCAATGTTGACTGAAAAGGGCTGAGCAAGATAATCATGTGTGCATATCTTGTACTCATTACACGGTCAGTCAAACATTCATTTTCGGGGGGAAACTCCCATTTCCAGCCGGGATGACATTGTCAATGTCATTCATGCAAAATTAATGCCTTTTTGGCCAAATGGAGAGCCTTCTTCCGTTTCCTACTATGGCTTCATTATAAAAGCTCTTTCCGGGGCTCTGCTAATGACATAGAGGCCATAAAAGTGTGTGTGTAGTGAGTCTTATCTTGCTGCTCTTGCAACTCAAAAAGGCTCCAATGTTTGTTACATGTGGCAGCCTTTTTCATGTAGTGAAGGCTAGCTCGGTCGGTATAAGACGCACTAGCCTCTAAAAAGTTTTTACTTCTCGGAAGTAACTTTTATTGACGATCAAAAGATAGGACAGAGAGATGGAAGAAGACAGTATTGGCCATTGTCTCTATTGAAAACAAAACGCCTTCAATGGTGTTTATGAGCGTCGTTTTTAATGCCAACATGTGTAAGAACTTCCTGCTACAGATTCTTATATTTGTTCAAAGTAGGCCCAGCTCTTAATTGCCAGGGCTGCCAGTTAAACTAAAACGTCATCCCTTAATGTCTTAAGTAGCAGCGGTCCTTAAGGCAAAGACCTTGCTTTTGTTTTCAGCTGTGTGTGTGTGGCTTTATAACTTTGATCGTAGAAAAGAATACTTTTGCTGGAAGGGGTTTCACTAATAACCATTTTGAAGACTTTGTTTACAATGTAAATTAAATTTTCTCTTTACAAAAGAATCGCTGCCGCGTAAAGTGTGACCTTGCAGCTAAATAAACAAATCAACACTTGGAGGCAAAAATTGCATTCCGGTTTCAACAATTGAAGGACTTTTTAGAGCAAATCCATGCTAATTTTATCCTCTATCGTCAGGTTGGGAGGAAATAAGTTCAATAACCATGAAAATTAGACCAACAAAAAGATTGATTTAAATGCAAGGAATACTTCATTGACAACAGCTGTAAAAATGGCATTTAGATAAAAATGTCTCAAAATGTTGCCAAAATTATCCCTTGATTTACCTTGAAATTTAAGAAATGGTTTCCACACTCCTTTTATCGTGGGAGATTAAAGAAAAACGTTGACAAAATAGTTGCAATAATGACATGATATCAAAAATGGGAAAGGGAGCTTTAATGGCAGCGTTTTTATCGTTACCCCGTGAAACAATTTAGGATTTATTTCGCTGGGTCAATGCCGAAGTTTTATTTCTAGAGTGAGACGAATAGTACATTTTCTCAAGAAATAAGTGATTTTTGTTCTCAGTCTTTTAGCTACGGGAATTTCCCTCTTAAATAGGAAATACCACGCGAATAATAATCGACGTTTTCCCTTTTAATAGCAATGTCATTCCTCGTATCGTTAAAAAATACCAGAATTAGACACTTTGTCACAATATTATAAGATTTCGCGTTGAATTCATAAGTGCAAACGAGGACATTTAAAGATAATTGCTATTTCCATAGATATTTTATCTGGTTGAGAGTACGAAATAACATCATTTAGTATAATTGTTTAGTATCAGTATACTACATATTTTAGAGGGTAATATGACTCACTTCATTTTAATAATAAAGTTGTCCCATCCAATGGCATATTTAACCTTGAAGGTGAACATCATGATTGATACTTGAAAATCTTTCAAGGAATTAAAAATGTTAAAGCGTCTGGTGTTGCGAATCAAGGAAAGAAGGATCTCAGGAAGCAATTAAAAAGTGTTTCAAATCTGGTCAGACGACAGATATCAAAATGACACTTTTCCACTCTTATGTAATCCATGGAAGTCTTATCTGATGTAATGCTATAGTTCAGTGGAAATGGTTTAAAAATCCAGCTTTTATACGCTGCAATTAGTTCTTTATCTGGTTATGGAAATCTCTGAGCGCGGATACATTTTTGGCAATGTTTGGCCACGCCTACTTTAATTGTGCTTTGCTCGGATTATACGTCAAAATTCTGTCTGAAAATGGACACGTTTTCTGACGTGTTTAACACTGTTGTCAAGTTTTACTCAACCCACGCTTTGGAGAATAGAATCATTTAGTTAATCAAGTTAAAGCCCATATTTCCCATTAGAGTAATGAAACGCAGCTCTTGCGTAACTCTAAACCCTTTTCACAGTTACATCGGTTTAAAAACCTCTCAGCTTATGCAAATCAGTGCATTTCACACGCATAAACGCACCCCTAGATAACAAAAATAATAATAGTTTTACGCAATCTCTTCAGTTAATGCCCTTAAAAGAGATTCGAATCTTTTGTCGAATGGTGGTGTGATCTCGTTGGAAAACGAACCTCTTTTATATGCATGATTGCGACCTTAGCAAGGTGTTTTGTACCTCTTATCGGGGCGCGAGAAAATGAAAATAAATAGCGAAACGCCCAAGCGGGATTATTATTGGCCTTCAAATGCGTGGAAAAGAATCCTGATCGAACATGAAAACTTTCGCAATAAGTCGTGAATGGGTACCAAAGAACGGAAACTATTTTCCCCAAAGAATGTTGTTGTGTCAAGCACAGTGGTTTACTTCGCTAAGCACAGTGGTATCTGTTCTAGAACATGTATATACATTGTACATTGTAATTGATTCAGGAATATTCCAAAGCGACGTATGATGTTATACGTTTAATTACCTTTATGTGGTGTACGTTTTGTACCGTATGGGATCCCAAAGAGGTGCTACAGTTATGACTGCTTCAATGGATTTAAGGTATGTGGTTTTTCTTCTCAAGGTGGTTTCAAGAAGGACATTATTTACGAGATCAGATGGAACCCATAAATCTGGACGGACTCTCAGAAAGGGGGTTTAAACCCTGCCCACTTTTCCCGTTAGTGAAAAAATATAAAGGTATGCTAATTAGAAGAAAAACTTTTGGCGGTTCAAGGAAGGAAAATGGCTTGAATTTTACGAGGTGCAAAATTAAAGGGTTGAGAGCGTGAGCAAAGATTTTTGAAAAAAAAATCAGTCTATTACTGTATATCAACTCTTGCAGCCACGACTAAAAGTTCTCGATGTTAAACTCTGATTTATCTGGAGAAAATCCGCTCACTGCTAATCCCAATTTTATGACTAGGATCCTTACCTGAGTATGTTGGGGTGGCTCAGCTTGTTCATGAGTTGAACTTCCTTGAGCATGTTGGTCCGATTGGAGCGATCCTTGTTCATCTTCAGCACCATCACTTTGCCAGTCGTCTTATGGGTCACCTGGAAAAAGCAGAAAAAACACACAATATTAACTTGGATCACAACATCATAAAGTAGTTAAAGAAGATCTTTTTGATATGTTTAGTCATTTAACAATAACTGCAATGTAATATCGACAGTTCTCGCCATTGATTAAATGCAAGGTCAAGCCGTTACACTTCAACATTATTTTCACTTCATTAGCTCAAGATCAACAGCCCGTGGCAGGAGTTTCGTTTTAATCACGCGAATCGGTCATTTACCGTTCGCCACTTGAAGCACGTTTAATCCTGTTACAACTTGCCCGACCTTGGCGGAACCAAACTGTCGCCTTGAGAGTGTTTTTGTCGAATCTAAGGCATCAGATGAGGGATATTTACAATTAAATTGGAACGAATTTCTACGGTTTCATTGTGACTTGGTTTATTTTTCACCCTCGGTTGCGTAATGTTTTTCCCATGCTCAAAATTGAGCCATTTGGTTACCTCTCGAATTCCAATAAATGCATCATATATGCACTGACCGTAGTAATATAATAATACTTTTATGACATAACCTGCAACATAACTGTCCACCTACACAGAGAAAAGCCTTTTGGAGACAAAATTAGGCCGTTTCTCATGCACACAATGATGATAAAAGAAGGTTTTCCTGTCAAACCGTGAGATACTTTAGCTAGGAAACTAATTAACCTCGTTCAAAGACCTAAAGACTAAAACGCTCATTATAATTTTCCCCATGCAATTTTGTGTGTGCGTGCGATTACTCTCACAAGGATGGGTTACGTAATAAGCGGATTGGTTGTCGCGCAAAAAGTGGAGCAGGGTTGCATGCTTTCAATAGCAATGTTAGCATTGTTAGGTGTACAGTGCAAAAACGCATGGTACAAAAAGCAAACCTAAAGATATGTGATATATAGTGGCACAAATGGTTTATTCTCACATTATGTAATCATTACAATTTCCCTTTTGTATTAAATGCAACACGCTTGCACTATTCAAATTTTAAGCCAACAACCTCAGAGTACAATTCCATATCATGCATGCGTTTAAAGCCATTTTATTCCATTTTTCACCGGAAGTCTGTAATCAATTCGAAACAACGTTTTTAAAGCATTTTTATACCGCAATTGAACACAGTTTCTAAGAGAGGTAAAATCGATTTTGGGGCCACTAAAACGGATTTTATACGAGGAGAAATCTCTTCCGTGAAAAGCTGTCTTTAGGCGCCACTTTTACAAGCTACAAAATTGCAATGAATCGAATTTCTCCAAATCAAACTGTCTTCAATTCATGCTTTAAAAAGCAAAGCAACGTTGACAAGTTTCCTTTCTTATCAATAGTTCATTTAAAAACTGACTTATTCATTCTGCGGTTTCCTCAATTTTTCTCTCTCTTTTTAACAAAATCGTGTGGTCTGGTTTGCAGTTTTTGTGAAAGGAGTTTGCAGTTACACTTGGAAATATAATTTTCATTACTTTCCAGAAATATATGTTGCAAACATGTTGGAAAGCATTACAACCGTAAAGGATCCTTCAAGTACTAAATTAAGTTTTATAAAAGTAACCAGTCATATCCTGATGTCACCGTGTACTGATGTCATACCAATGTCGGAGTATGACGGGGGAATATATAGATGGGACAATTATTATTTCATGGAAAACCCGACTTGTCCGTCAGGTGTTACAATCGACAAATTACACATCCTTGGGAGGGTAAATAGTGCAAATGTAGGTATCAAGAGCGGATAAAACGGATGCTAAAAGGGGTTTGTTTACAAAGTGGCAACCCTACGGAACACGAGCATAATAAGAATTAAGCCATTTTCTCCTTCAGTCTTCTTTTCAAAGATGGCTATCAAACACGCAGGCGGCTGATGACATTTTACAACCTTTTTCTGAAGGACTTTATTATTAACCAGCCAAAGGGAGAAAATAAACATTTTAATGGTGATTTCTTCCCCCTTTAAAAACTTTAAATTGTACCCCTTGCGGGGGTTGGTTGGTCTACCGGCGGCGACAAGAAAATGTTATTCCGTCTCGGTTTTACGACAAAATAAAGTCCTATTTAAACCTCGATTTCGTTCCGCTTACCCCATTCAAAGCATGAAAATGAAGAAATTTGGTGCAATTTTCTCTTATCTTTTGACCATAGAGAAGATTTTTAAGCATGCCATGCTCATATTTTGCGTAAGACATTACTAAAAACGCAGTTAAGCCCACCTTTCCCCCAGAATGGCATTTGTGGAATGTGGTCCCATTCTGCGTCAGATCGAAACCGGTTTTGGCGCCACCCACCTCGTGTCAATTACATCACGTGTGCGTATGTTATGGTTATTTATGGGATAAAGTTTAATTGACCACGTTGATAAAATGTACTGCTGGTGACCTTCTTGCCATGTGGAGCAATTTGGACCTGGCATAAAACAGTAAACATAATGCTACATTTCCAAATTTCTAATATACACTGTAAGTAAGTAATCAATGCAAATAATGAAGCATTTATTAAGTAAATATCCTTCCCATGAAAAGGATTTTCCTCTGATTTGCTCCCAAAGGCAACTTCCATGAAATTCCCTTCTACTTCGTTTTTTGTTCGTGCCGTCTCATCATCGCGATGATATCTATGATGGATCCTAAGAGAAAACAAGACTCCCAACAAGGTCGAGTTCGGAGGAGGCGCAGTTCGGAGGCTAGACTCCTGCAAAAGGCAACCGTCATTGTGTTGTAGACCCGTGGGATTCATGATAGAAGAAGAAGAAGAAGGAGAAGAAAATCGTACTTTTTCACATTGGCAGAGGCATGACAGTGTTTTTGATCACGAAGTAAACACTAAATGTATTCTAATATTAATCAAATTAGATACAAATGGTTTATTTATGCAAGATATTCATGAAATCATTGTGCATATAAATTTTAATAAACTAAAAAGGCCATCTTGCAAGTCCGTTAGCCTAAAAACCTGCCTCCCAACTCTTTTCCCCTCTCATGTTTACATCTAATCCATTTTCTTCGCAGCGGGAGGGTTGAAAAAAATATCAGGATAAGCAGATTCGAGGTGGAAGCAATGGTTTTAGGACACCCAATGCAAAGTAGTGATTAATTAACTTTATGGTCAGTAAGGCTTTTATAAGAGATCTAAACAGTACAGTTTCGCCCTTCTTTGCATATGTTCCCAGCCAAGGTCGAATCTATAACATTTAATCTACTTACAAAAAGGAAGCTCCGTCTGAGGCCCTGTGTGCTCCATACCGTTAGATCGGGTTTCAAAAGGATTAATGCTATTTAGAAGCCCTTCAAATGTCCAGCTCATATTAATAACAGGAGAAGCCATAGTTCATAAAGCTACCGACTATAGTGGGTGGCCTGAGCAGACAGAATATTTTAATTGTTATTGTCAAAGCTGCTCCATAGCAACTGCTGTTGAACCCCCGACAGAGTTCGGAATGGATAAACAATGGCATTAAATTAACTTGAGATCTGTTTGCCATTGTTTTCGGGAAAGTGCGTTGGTGGCACTGGACAACAGCAAGGTTTTAAGAGGCACAGGATGACATCATGAAACAAGGAAAAGCATGCAAAAGAGTTAAGATGTTATTATACCGTCCGCAGCCCACGTGCCAATAAATCTCCTACTGCCAACGCCGGACGCTGAATGGGAACATTCATGAGTTCAAAATCACCTTAACGGGGAAATATATCAATAAAAGCAGTTACTGCAAATCTTTACTAAATATTTAACAATTTTAAGTCTGTTTTATATAATATTAGTTCAGCTAACACTTAGTAATACGCCATTTTAGGTTCCCAAAGTAGCTCATTGTCCCATCGGCGCCATCTCCCCACAAAATCTGTTGACAGAGACAGATCATCACTCGCCACCGATCTTCAATTGACACTTTCGAGTTCAATGGCCTCCCCACCATTGATGCCAATTGTTCCATTTCCTCCTTCCATCCATTACGTAATATTTGCAATGAATGCGCTCGGCGGGTCAGATTAACAGATGACTCACCATCTATCATTCCATCGAGCTGGAACATTGTCTTTGTACGACATTGGGTTGTCTGGGAGTGAAGCGTGCCAAGACTGGACATAAAGGATTGGAGCTCATTAAGAGCTTTATTGATTTTCTCTCCAACGTTAAAAAGTACTTTAAACATTGATAGCTTCATTTTATTCAAGGAGATGATTGGCCTGTTTATCCAGTGAGGACAACAAGAGGAAGTCTTCTAAAGCCATGGGCATCTAAATTTGGCAAGTTAGAGTATTAGACATCAATGCCTGAGCATAGTAATAACATTGAATCATGACTTTTGCTGGCTTCTTTGAATTAGAAGGGAGTTTTTTGCTCCAATAAGAGCTTCTAAATCCCAACTTTTTTGATAAGAGCATGCTGTTCCAGTGACCTAAATATGATTTTTCAAAACGGAACAAAGTTCGATTTGCATTTTACGACACAAATCGAATGATTTCCCAATCTCCTTCTTTCCCATTCGTACCCCTGGGGTGAAGAATATTCTTAGATTGGGGGCCGTAATAATAATCATAATTCCGATGTGTGCGACTTCTACATCTCCAAAGTTTACAGCTGAGAAAGACATGGGAGAGATGTAAAAAAGTTACATATGCTTCGAGCACCCCTATATGCAGGGAAAAAGTTTATGCACATTGGTTTCTACGCTGCATACTTGTGTTATTTAACACGTCAAAAATAACTATTCCGAGTACGCATGAAACCACTGTGAACAATATGGTGATTGGAATGAGCCTTTGATTTTTACCGTTCTTTTTTCGACACAGCCGCAAAAATGAAGATCTGAGATCACGAAATTTTTAAGACTGCTCTCGTCATATTATGCAAATCTCATCTTTCCTTCTATTTCCAGAATGGAATAGTTCCTTCTTCGTATCATGATTAGGAGGAAATATCTTACGTCTTATTTCTTCCGGGACTTTTTGGTGAAAGTCTATGAAAATATTGTTATAGGAAGTCAAAGAGCAGTTCCTGATGCTTCAACCTGTGCTGTGTGCATCAAAATTCGGTGAACTGAGGGCTGCATGCCATTCGTATGTGCTAATACTTCCACTTTCACTATAAAGACAAGTCAAAATGACAACCCTGAAGTATGAAAGACAGAACAAGAAGTCTAATTTACACCATGACAGAGCATTATAAAGCTCGTGTAAGAAGGTCTGTCCGCCTGTGCAATTGTGGTTGACAGTGTATGTCTGGCAGAATACGCCACCAACAGGTGCAATTTTAACATTATCTCTGTGGCCACTGAGCATTAAATCACGAATTTTCTCCAGATATTCAGGGATATTAATTGTTTATTCTTAGGAACAAGGAAGACAAGATGTGTTCCCATTGATCTAATAACAGCTTTAACTGTATTGACAATTCCCATACAAATGAAGTCTAATCACATTCTTCTTCTTGTCTAATTGCCGAATGACTCTCATAAACATGAATTAAAAACGGATCAAGTCAATCAAAAATATTGAAAACAATGTTTCAAACAACGTCGCAAGCACCGTTATTGAAACATCACCTTTTTGCCAGAGCACAATAAATGTTCCATAACTCCACCCTCTATTAACGCATTTTACCCTTCAAAATGTCTACAACTAATTGGCCTCAAGTTCAAAACACTTGCATTGCGCAAGCTGAGCTACAAATTACGTTCCAATATAACATTCTTTTACTTGGTTAAAAGCTTAATTACCCCCCAATTATAGCTAAGATGAGGTCAGAAAAGCTTTTAATTTGATCACGTGAAACGTTTGAAAAGGTCATTAGAAACACAATCTGGTGAAATTATTAATTCCTTTTGGTGAGTCAGAAATCTCTCCTCACACTTTTATGTGGGTTTAATATATACGTTCGATATCGGCCAGTCAAGCAGGCAACGTGTGCCAGAAGCTGAGAGTCTAGCATTAATTATGCTTTTTCATATAACATTTTGATCCGTGCAAAACATTGATTACTTTATATTGGATTTTAAATCCTCTTGGAATACAGAATAATCTTGTATGGGCGTTAGAATCCGGTATGTGAGAAGTGAAGAATTTAAGGCATTTCTTAATTCCTTTTCCCTTCTTAAAAAGCTCTCCAAGTCTTAAAAATGTTGCCAGACGATTTTCCCTTTCGCGAATCGAGCGTTGGCGGAAGAAAATAAAATTGGGCTGGGAAAACACTCAAAATTGCCCTCCCAATAACACAAAAAGTCTGGAAATGGAGGAAAGAAGCAATTTAGGCAGGAATAAGAGACAACACCATTCCTTTCTCCCCTCGACCTAAATAGAAGAAGAAGGAGTTGCAGAAAACATTAAGATCGAATTTCCAGCCGCATTCTGTGTTTGCTAGTTTCCATCAGTTTCCGGCGCCATCTGCTTGGAGTCTGCCATCCAGGTCGGGGGGTCGAGAGGGAGAAAGACAATTGCAATTACTTCTTCATCTGTACTTGAGCAGCTGGTGTACATCTTTAAAGCGGGTTGCCACTTTAGATACATTTCTTTACGTTAAGGTTTATGAACTAATATACGAAGGCTCTTCATTAAGTTATGATGTCTACCAATAATTATACTTTATACTCTATGGACTAGACACAAATGTTACTATTGAGGTGAATGTTCGTCAACCCTGCACTTGCCTGTGAGACACTCCAGAAGATTAAGGTAAACAAGGGGTGACGACCGATAATGAGAAAAAGGGGGACAGGTGCAGAAGCTGTCCATAGTTCAAGTTTAGGAGGAGGAGGAGCATCATTCGTTCATTTCGAGAGCGATTAGCTTGCGTAACTTCCAACAATAATAAAAGTCCAGAGACCTAACCCTTCTTTCCGCCCTTCACAATGATTTAATGCTTGGAGAGACCATTTCAAGTCATTTTCCAAGAGGAGAAGAGAAGTTAATTAATACTGCGAGAGCAAAGCCTATAAAACACAGAGAGATGTGAAGTAAGGTCTCCCTGTGGGAGGCTTTGACCAAGAAAAAGCGTAGGCAAGACACAAAAAGGCACTTGTAAAGAGAACACAGCTTGATCTTTTTGGAGCATCTTTACGCCTTTTGGAGAAGAGTCTTAAAAAATAAACTAGTACAGTAAAATTAGCGCTCGGTTCTGCTTTCATGAAGAAAAGAGTGAACACAAAACGGGAATCTGAAAATGCCATGATCTTAATGTTTCGTTTCTTTCTTCCGCATCGCAAAACACGACAAAAACAGTGGCGAAAATAATCGATTGGAGACAGTGCAAAATAAGAACCTGAATTGTACTTAAAGTCTGTTCAAGAACACCCAAGTCCATTATGAAGATCAGGCCCACTATTTGTCATGCTTGCATTACTCTTTTCTTTTTGTAAAGAGGCCTTTTTCTTTTTCTTCCCCTTCTTCTTTTCATGGTTTGAAAAACTCAGATTGGCTTCCTTAACTCTCTTATCTTGTGAGAACTACCGTTTTCAGCTTGAAATTAGTCCGATTTAAAAGACAAGGAGAAGTCATGGGCTCACTTTCTCAGCTGGTGGTTTAAGCTGTGGGTGCGGAGAGCTCACTTTAAAACAAAGGGTAATACTTTGACATACAATATGTTGCTTCAGAACAGTTTAGTCAGTAGAGTATTCTTTAACCGCAATAGACATGCTTAAGAGATTCAAATGTTAACCCATTTTAAAGCTGTTTAATTATTGTCCAAGAAAAGCCTTGGCAACCCTGCACTCTTTTGAAACGTTCCATTGTGCGATAGAATACGTGCCTGAGACTAAACAAGTCCTCAGTCTGGAAAGAATGCGTCGTTTTGAGATTATCAGCACAATAATTGTTATACAGTTCACACAAAGCCTTCAAGATTATGTCAAATAGGCCTTTAAAAGTCATAAAAGCAAACATGTATATTTGTACAAGTAGGTCCTAAAGTTTTCTAGATCCCCTGCGGTCAATCGATTTTGCCCATTTTCACGTCTCGACAACGTGTTTATATCGAGCCTAACGGTGTGGTAAAAAAAGAACATTTTCGCGTACTTTTAAACAACATACTTTACACGGACGTGTCCTTGCTTCTCCCTGCAAAAATACGCTTTGAAAAATGAAGGAATTAAGATGTTTTCACACCTTTTTTGAAAGTTCGACCATGGCCAATGATGAAAGTATTTTGTGTTATTATTTCATTTATTTGATGGTGCGCTTTGGCGACGCTTGGACCTCGTTGCATCACACTGAGTACTTTAACTTGGTAGTAGGACGACCGACCGTTCTGAAAGGGTGCCAAAAGTGTCTCCAATCGAGTGCATTTCAACCCTATAGCGGATTTATCCTCTTATGTTTACATTCAATGATGCAAAAAGCGAACGGGAATGTTGTTCTAATGAGTTAATCGTGTACACAATGCACGTCAGACTTGTTCGTTTGCTTAGAGCCCACTGATGTGCTCATGATTACAGATTACACCATGACATTCCTCGATAAGGCCCTCATCTTTAATCTCCACTCTTCTTACCTTAAAGACTTCCGAGAAGAATCCGTCTCCGATCTTCTCCATGCTGTGGAAGTCGTCAATCCTGTAGAGCGAGCTGACTGCGTGCCGGAGTGCGGCGCACGACGGAGACATGGACGAGGCGTCGCTGTCCAGCACCACTTGTCCGCCGCCGTCCGTGTCCGAGGGCATCCTGAGCCTCATCCTGGGCGGAGGGTGGAACACGCTCATCATGAGAACCAAAGATCACTCACTCAAGTCTGGCACATGGTTTGATGCCCACGTACACGTCGCTGCACTCGTGGTTGCGGTCGCTGTATTCTTGGTCGTTTTCTCTTCCCATGCACTTGCTTGTGTTCTCCACTGGTTGTGTTTCTTTCTTAAGACCTTGCACTCAGTTTCTTCTCTTGCTTCTCTCTTCTCTAAGTTCTCTTCTCTTCGCTCCCCCTTGCCTCGTTCTCAGCTGACTGACTGGAACGAACTGGATTCGCACTCAGCTCCAAGCAAAGACTCAAGAGAGAGAAGAGAATAGAGGAGAGGAAGGAGAGTGAGGAGAGGAGAGCGAGCGAGCGAGCGAGCGAGCGAGCGAGAAGTTTCTTCTCAGCCGAGCTCAGTCGATCTCTTCTGCAATTCTGCGCTCAGCGCCAGCCGAGCTGAGCTAAGGAAAGTAGAATGGAGTGCTCAGCTCAGCCAGACCACTCGACTCACCGCTCTCAATAAACACCGCGCCGGCCAGCAGAAGCACACCAGCCACTAGGGAGGACGATTCAGGCAGGAAGAAGCAAGAGTGATGCAGAAGAATGGGGATGTTAAAACTAAAGAGTCATAATAAAGTTCTATTAGTATCGTAAAATTAATTTTTTGTCTATTTTTGTACAAACACCAATGAACAACTGCTTCCTGTAAAGGCTTATTGAAGCTACCTTGGACGGCATTATTCTTTTCTCTGCACCGTGATGTCTTCGCTTCTGGGATTCTCCTTTGGTTTGACAACAAAATTCACAAACCTCTCCTTGTTTTTCTTGGGCCACGCCGTTTAGCAGAAAAGGGAACTATTTTTTTTTAGTGAAAAGGAGGCAAAACGGCTAAAACAGCACGTTTAAAAGAAGTGTTCAAAAAACCGCGTTCAGACCTTCCTCTCGTCCCACAGCCTATCTCGCCATGGACGTTGACGCCCTCTTTGACGTCTTTGACGGAGACGGGCAGGCGGCGGAACAGGAGCAGGAGCAGGACGAGGCACAGAAGGAGAAAGAGTAAGAACTGCAAGAGCAAAACAGCACAGTCAGTCGGTTAGGAAACAGAGTTGGGTCCTCATTTCAGGTCTGCGTCTGTGGTGTCCGAGATCCTGGGCAAGCGTGGCCATGGTCGGTCCGGATCTCCAGAGGCGAAAAAGGCAAAGAACGGAGGAGAAGGAGACGGGGAGGAAGAAGATGAAGAAGTGGAAGAGGACGACGAAAAGGAGCAAGAGGAGGAAAAGGACGAGGAGGCCATTGCGTAAGAGCTATATTTCTTGGACGAAAGCATATAATATTATGTTAACATGCAAATATTTCAGTATGGTCGATTCCGCGCCACGCCTTCGCATCCACACCCTCGACACGCCTCCCTCATGCACCCACGAGGTGGCACTCCCGCCAAACACAGACTTCACCGCACTCCGCCCGCCCTCGGGCCCGCCCGCCAAGACCTATCAATTCACCCTCGACCCGTTCCAGCAGCAGGCCATCCTCTGCATCGAAAACACCCAGAGCGTGCTCGTCTCTGCGCACACCAGCGCGGGCAAGACCGTGACCGCCGAGTACGCCATCGCGCTGTCCCTCCGCGACAAGCAGCGCGTCATCTACACCACGCCGATCAAGGCGCTCAGCAACCAGAAGTACAGAGAGTTCCAGGAGGAGTTCTCCGACGTCGGCCTCATGACTGGCGACGTCACCATCAACCCCACAGCGTCCTGCCTCATCATGACGACCGAGATCTTGCGCTCCATGCTGTACCGCGGGTCCGAGATCATGCGCGAGGTCGGCTGGGTCATCTTTGACGAGATCCACTACATGCGTGACAAGGAGCGCGGCGTGGTCTGGGAGGAGACGATCATCCTGCTGCCGGACAATGTGCATTACGTGTTCCTGTCCGCCACGATCCCCAATGCGAGGCAGTTTGCGGAGTGGATCGCGCATTTGCACCGGCAGCCGTGTCATGTGGTGTACACCGACTACAGGCCGACGCCTTTGCAGCATTACATGTTCCCCAGTGGGGGTGATGGCATTCATTTGATCGTCGATGAGCACGGACAGTTTAAGGAGGAGAACTTTAGCCAGGCAATGAGTGTGCTACAGGTAAAATAATGCCTTTACAGACATTTACAGTATTCAACGATGATGCTCATTTCAGGATGCTCCCGGCGACTCTGCTAAAGGCGATAAACGCGGCAAAAAGGGCGGCATGAAGGAAGGCTCGAGCTGCTTCAAGATCGTCAAGATGATCATGGAGCGCCAGTTCGCCCCCGTCATCGTCTTCTCCTTCAGCAAGAAAGAGTGCGAGGCATACGCGCTACAAATGTCCAAACTCGACTTCAACACGCCGGAGGAGAAAAAGCTCGTCGACAATGTGTTCCAGAGCGCCATGGAGGTGCTTTCACAGGAGGACAGAGCGCTGCCCCAGGTCGAGAACGTGCTGCCACTGCTCAAGCGTGGCATTGGCATCCATCACGGAGGTCTCCTTCCCATTCTCAAAGAGGTCACGGAGATCCTGTTCGGAGAGGGGCTGATCAAGGCACTCTTCGCCACGGAGACGTTCGCAATGGGGCTCAACATGCCGGCGAGGACCGTGCTGTTCACTTCGGCGCAGAAGTTTGACGGCAAGGACTTCCGTTGGGTGACGAGCGGCGAGTACATCCAGATGAGTGGGCGTGCCGGACGGCGAGGGCTGGACGATAAGGGCGTGGTGATCATGATGGTAGACGATAAGATGACGCCGTCGGTGGCGAGGAATCTGGTGAAGGGCGCGCCTGATCCGATCAACTCGGCCTTCCACTTGACGTACAACATGGTGCTGAATCTGCTGAGAGTGGAGGAGATCAATCCAGAGTACATGATGGAGAGAAGCTTCCACCAGTTTCAAAACTACTCAAATATTCCAGTGTTGTACAAAAGTGAGTTTAGCTTATTTTTTTCCCATTTTTTTTTAAATGTTAATCATTTTTTTTAATTGTAGAAATGAATGAGCTTCAAGAGCGTGTCAACTCCCTCCGCATGGAAAACGAGGACGAGGTGAGCTCTTACTACCGCCTCCGCGAGCAGCTCACCGGCCTCGAATCCGACTTCCACTCCTGGCTCGTCCGCCCTCAATACCTCGTCCCATTCCTCCAAGGAGGCCGACTCGTCAAAGTCAAACACGGTGAAAAGGACTTTGGCTTTGGCGCAGTCATCTCATTCAAGAAGAAAGCCCCGTCCAAGGACGCCAACCCGGCCGCGGAGGGCGGCGCGGACGTGCTCTACTCAGTCGACGTGCTGTTGCACGTGTCCAGAGCCACCGCTCAGAGCAAGGTGACCACGGAGCTGATGCCAGCGAGGGATGATGGCAAATCGGTGGAAGAGATGGTCGTTGTGCCGGTCAGCCTCAACCTCATACAGCAGATCTCCACCGTCAAGATCTTCATGCCAAAGGATTTACGGCAACGGGATAACCGCTCAGCCGTGCTCAAGAGCATCCGGGAGGTTCAGAGTCGGTACAAGAAGAAGGGTGGCATTCCGTTGTTGGACCCCGTGGAGCACATGAACATCAAGGAGTCCAAGTTTAAGGAGATTGTTAAGAAGATTGCCGCGTTCGACAAGAGGTTAAAGACGCATTCGCTGCACGAGAATGCAAGGTTGGAGCAGCTGATGACCTCGTACGGGGAGAAGGCCACGCTTATGAAGGAGGCTGCTGACGCCAGAGCGGAGCTGAAGGGCGCCAAGTCCCTGCTACAGATGAAGGACCTCAAGTGCATGAAACGGGTGTTACGCCGATTGGGCTACTGCACCGCCGCGGACGTTATCGAGGTGAAGGGCCGCATCGCGTGCGAGCTGAGCAGCGCCGACGAGCTCCTCCTCACCGAGATGATCTTCAACGGCCTGTTCAACAACATCAACCCTGAGCAGTCTGCGGCCATCCTGTCCTGCTTCGTGTTCGACGAGAAGAGCAACGAGATGCCGAAGCTGACCGAGTCGCTGTCGGGGCCGCTGCGGCAGATGCAGGAGATGGCGCGGCGGATTGCCAGCGTGTCCAAGGAGGCCAAGCTGGATGTGGACGAGGACGCGTACGTGGAGGGGTTCAAGCCGTTCCTCATGGATGTGGTGCACTCGTGGTGCAAGGGAGCCACGTTTATGGAGTTGTGCAAGATGACCGATGTTTTTGAAGGTAATAATTAATAAGGCTTCAACCACTTACATTTTATATCTAACCAAACGTATTTGTACTATTTGAATTTCAATATTAACGAGCTTGATCCTATTTTAGGTAGTATTATCCGTGCCATGCGCCGGTTGGAAGAGCTGCTCCGCCAGATGGTTCAGGCGGCCAAGAACATTGGAAACACGGAGCTGGAGAACAAGTTCGCCGAGGCCATCACCCTACTCAAGAGGGATATTGCATTCGCAGCAAGCTTGTATTTGTAAAATTGTTAGTATTCATGAATGGAGAATGGAACCAATAAATATTGAACGCGATTATATTTACTTACTGAATTTTTTATTTTGTCAACATTTGTAGTTTTGAAACCGGAGTAATTATGATAGTAATAAGGATACAAAAAGCGTAAATTTCTTTAGTGCTTCCCGCGCTTCCCCGCTGTCTGGAACAGGGACGTGTTCTGCCCAAACGATGTGGACGCCCCAGCTGCACCGAACGGACTCATAGTCGTACCGTAGAGACCTTGCTGCTGCTGCGGCATGCTTGAAGCGCCTCCTCCAAAGATGGAGGTATTCTGTGCACCGGTACCAGGGGCAGTGCCTAGACCGTATGTAGGAGGAGGACCGCCAAGCATGGACTGCTGCTGCTGCGGAGGCCCTCTCGCGGACAGAGACGCCTTGGCCATTGCAAGCAGGTCCTGCTGCCCTGTGAAGGGAGACGGGCCTACCATGGTCTGGTTCGCTTTCGCCGTGATGCCCCTTGTGGCGGACAGCGCAGCCGGCGTCTTATCAAACAAGTCCGTGTCCTTGCCATACTTGACCCTGTGCAGGTGCACGTACGTCTCCTTCTGTTGTTGGCACAGCTCGTGCAGCTTCTGGAATCGGGCGGCGAGGTTTGTGAACGTTCCGTGGAGCTTCTCGATGGCCTTGGTGATGTCGTCCGGGCTGAGCGCCTGCTGCGAGGCCATCGTCTGCAGGTGCTGCTCAGTCTCCTCGATTTGGCGACGGTACAGCAGCATCTGATGCTCGAAGCCGGCGATGAGGCGGCTGAAGTACTCGTATGGCGCCACGTTCTCGTACTGCAGCGCGGGTGGCGTGTCCTTGGTTCGCTGAGCGATTTCAACGTTGAGCAGCTCCTGCGCCGCGTCCAGCTTGAGTGCGTCCAACTGTGCACGGTTCTTGGCGAGGCCAGCCGACAGAGACTTGACCAGGTTGAGCAGTCCATCCGTGTCGGACTTGATCTTGTGGTGCATCTTTGAGGAGATGTGGGCAATGTCCGAGCTCACTCCACGCTCCTCCTTCACAAACTTCTTGAACTCTTCCACGGTCTGCATGAGCTCGTTCGGAATCTGGTTCTCCTTCAGGTTCTTGGGATCTGTTGGGGCCGATGTGGACGTCTGCTTGCCGGGGGCACCGCCCTGGCCCAGGGTGAGCGGGTTCTGGCCAGCCCTGCCTCCCAGTCCGACAACAGAGGGCACCGAGCTGATTGCTGTCGAGGTCGCAGTGCCTCCTAGGCCAAAACCGAGGCTCGTCGTTGTGGTTGCGGTTCCCCCTAGTCCTAGAGTGGGCGCAACTCCAGCTGTTGAGGCAGCAGCGGGCGCGCCGAATCCACCCAGAGTGGGCGCAGCAGAGGAAGTTGCAGCTGCGCCAAAGCCACCCAACGAAAACGTGGGCGCGGCACTCGTGGCAGCTGCAGTAGCTGCGGCACCAAATCCGCCCAGACCTGCGGCGGGCTGAGTCGTGGCAGCTGCGGTTCCAAACCCTCCGAATGTGGGCGCGGCTGATGTCGCCGCGGTGGCCGCAGGCGCGGCAGCGGCACCAAATCCTGCGAACGAAGGTGCGGCTGATGTGGTGGTCGTCGCAGCAGCGGTTCCAAATCCGCCAAAAGTAGGTGCGGCAGATGCCGCCGGTGTGGCCGCAGCTCCGAATCCTCCAAACGAAGGCGCCGCAGCAGTTGTAGTTGTCGCGGCTGCGCCGAATCCACCGAACGAAGGTGCGGCTGCTGCTGCGGTCGTACTCGTCGCAGCTGCGCCGAATGGAGTTGCCACTCCGGTGGGCTTTGCCGCCGCAGCTCCGAAGCCTCCAAATCCTGCTCCCGCGGCAGGCGCGGCCGCCGTGCCGCCAAAGTTGAAGCTCATTAGGAGGTGATTAAGTGATTAAAAGGAATAAATTTAAAAACGTTCCTTTTCCTCGTCGATCTCGTTTTTACTCTGAGCTCAGTTTTGCACTTTTGCGGTAAACAAATCCTTCAGCTGAGTTCATTCAGGGAGCCCAGAATAGATCCAGCAAACGTATAAATGTGTTCATTTAATCTATATATGACATAAAATCTATAAAAAAATCATTTTCAAGACAGCTTGGTTCATTTTAAAGTAGTTTAGTAAGAAAGACATTGATTAATCATTAACATCTCTGTAGCATAGATATTCCCGGAACACGTTTATGATTGGTTACAGAGTCATTGCAGCCCTGAAATGAACCTCTCATAACACGATCATAGAAACAATAGCCTTAGTATCCTACGCCTTCGGCGTAGGATACTCATTCTACGACACGATTCAGGCAGCCTAATCTCCTTCATAAAGTACAATAGTGCAGTCTTTTAATTATAGCTTAATAACCCTACAAAGTGCCTTAATTAACCGTTTTCATCATGCTGAGTGGTCGTCTTGCCCTTGTTACCGGCGGTGGGCGCGGCATCGGTCGCGCCGTCAGCCAGGTTCTCTCCCGCGAGGGCGCGCGCGTCGTCGCCGCGGACTTGGACAAGGACGCAGCGACAGAGACCATCAAGGTGAGGGGGAAGGAGCGATTGCAGAAGTCGTACCAGTGGCCATAATTGAGCCAAGACTTCATTGTATGCCCAAAACAACGTCATTTTCAAATTTTTCAGCATTTTTTGCCTTAGAAAATTGATTTTAACATCAGTTTGCTTGTCATTATCAATACAAAATCATAGTGCTAACTTGCCTAACCAAACCTAACCTAACATCCCCACTTTTCTGGAATGATTCCCAAAATACCCTAACCCTGCGGGAGCCCTTGCCCTGCGGGAGCCTGTACACCCTCCCTACAGGTCCCTAAATACCATAGCCCTGAGGGTGCCCTAGCCCTTCAGGACTGGTGCCCTGTACCCTAGCCCTGTGGGGCACTCAACCTCAGGAGACCATCAGTACAGGCTGCTGGGAGAAACAGCAGTAACACTTAGTCCTTACATTTTGTCCATTTTTAACAAAATATTTATGTAATAAAATTTAATGTTAAAATTATGTATCCCTACCAGAAAAGGCTGAAAAATTACATGGCAGTGTCATTTTTACCCTAAACACAATTTTAAGGTCATTTTGGCTACTGGTACGACTTCTGCAATCAAGCCTTAAGAACACATCAATTTGTATTAATATAATATGCTCTATTTCCTATAATGTAGAGCTACATATTATTGACTGTAATACAATACATATTTTCTCTTTTGTTACAAGAAATAAATATTTTTGATGCTTACTCTTCAATTCCATCCACAAATACAATCATAACAGCTATTGCACCAATAGAGCATGCCAGGAATATCGCCATGAGAATATAGACCCTCATCTGATCAGAAGAAAAGTTTTCCTCAATAATAGCAAGTGTTTGGTTGGTAGAGGTGAATTCATTTTGTGGGCAATAATTGATTCCACAGTGGCCAAATTGGGTTGAGTTGTCATTAAAGTTGTCTTCTTTGTTGTCAAGTACTATTGTAAATGCATACTTTAGTATCATATATAATCATAGTTACATTTAAAACAAATAGATAATACAAGAACAAAAGAAATAAACAACAGTACTTTCTTCTGTATAATATAATGACACTAATAAAGAAAGATTCTTTAAAAAGTATATTGCAAAATTAGGTTCTGGTAACATTTTTTCAATCTTACCCAGAGACGAACAAAGATTTCCAATGACTCCAGCAGCTTGGCAGAATAAGAAGAAGATTCCAAAGAATTTTGTGGTCTCCATATTTGAACAATTTTTGCTCAATTCACTGTAGTGTTTTGATATCTGGAATAATTTGTAATTAATAGTAGTTTAATTTGTTTAAATGTTGTCAGCAGTATTTTATGTGGCAGACATATTGTTCATGTCTATTATAATTTATGTCTGAAGTAATATCCTATACAACTATGTATGAAAAATTACCTTCGACACATAAGAACACTTTGCAGTCCACAGTGGTCCGGAGCCCAATCCAAGGATTACAGCAGTTGGAATCAAGGTGTAAGTTCTACAAGAAAACATATATGTCATGTTTTATAAATATATTTGCTATGCTCCCTTTATATATATTTTATGCCACTACCTTTGCAGGTTCATTGTAATATCACACTGTCATTGCAATTTTTCATCATCATGCCGCTGGGCGCAATCAAACCTGTGACCTCTTGGGCCGCAGGGACAAGCAACTTGCAATCTTGGCTACCACGTCCCCCTCATTTAATTGTATTAACTACACT
>LR137200.1:14296-26850 GCA_900659605.1 Tisbe holothuriae | reverse complement strand
ACCGACATTGGGAGAGGAAAGGCAACAAACAAAATTAACGGGGTCTGTCAGTTGAAATCTTGTATCCGCACTGCAGAAAAGGGATCGGAAACTCTTGGAGGCCTAATTTTAGTACTAAAAAGAGCAAATCCAAAATATTTTATTGCAAATTAAATGTTTAGCAACTTGACAGCCTGTCTAGAAGCTCCCGCCCCCGATGGAGTAAATTCATTTTCAGGCATCATATGCCGAGAGGAGAAGAAGAAGAAAAGTAATAAAAGCGATTGGATGCAAATGGAGTCAAGAATAAGAACGGAGCACGTTCATGGAAGATTATTGAATGAAACAGCTGATTTTGATATTACTAACAATTATGTGGACACTGCTCATTATTTACCAACGCAATGTCCGTGAGTATGTTGCTTGGTGTACAATATGAGGAAAATTGTGCAGGAAAATTGTGCACAGGTAAAAATGCGACATTAAAAGCACTTTCAGTAGTTTTAAGTACCTTCAGAAACTATTCCAAGCATCATACTTAAAATATATTTGCAGATGTAGTTTTTTTTGGATAAAGCATCACTTATGTGATAAGTTGCCCCTTAATGCTTACGAAACTAAAAATAGCTCAATAGTAGGACTAATCCATGCAAGTTCACGTGGAGGAACAAAATAAAACAAATCCAGGACCATTTCTAAATATCTGAACGCTACAAAAATACGGCGTTCTATTTGAACCGAGGAATTCAAAATAAAACTTGATTAATACGTACATGGGTGTCTCGGTGAGCCCTTTTCAGTTACTGCTACATATTCTTCATTTTGCCATAACGGAGCTAGCAAGAGTAAGAGGAGAGTGGAGAACGCATACATTAAAATATGACTCGGATTGCATTTCAAGCATTATGCACCGTCTTAGTGGCATTCAGTTTCCATCTATATAAAATTATAAAATCACATAAAAATCACAGCAGTTCATATTCCACTCTCTTCAAGTCACTATTCTTGTCCCACGTCGTCCACTTCCTTGACCCAGGTGGCGCCCAGAACCTCATCCTTGACCCGGTGGTAGAAGGCGACCACGTCCATCTGAAGCCAGATGATTGCGAACAGGTCTGGGCTGAGCACAGCCAGATGCCCGTTAATGTACTCGGGGCTCTGGAAGCCATCGCCGGCAATCAGGCAGTCGCACATGAACCGCGCGATGCAGTTAGCTGGAGCACGCTGGCCAGGCATATTGCCAGCGCCCCGCCATACGCCAAAGCATTTGCCGGGCAGGCGGTAGGGCTGCGGCGGACTCGACTCGTCCCACGGGCGGTTCTGGGACTCGGCCTTGAGCAGTTCTTTGATGGTTTCCTGCTGCTCCTTGTTCAGCTCCAACGTCTTGTCATAGTAGCCCTGGAACGTCAGTCTTGAAAACGGCACATTGGGATCGCCCGTCGTCTTTATTCCGACAAACATGTCCGGAGTGTCACAGTTGCAGGGTTCCGGAATATTCACGACCGGGTCACCAACAAGGCAGCAGCAGTAAGAAAAAGTGAGGAACTCTAACCCGTGGGACCCGTACGTGCCAGTAAAGAGCCCCGGCTGAATCGGCAATTTGCGCCTAAAGATGCTTGTATCGGACAGTGGCGACAGAAGCCGCTGGTAGATGGCACAATGTCTCCGGTCTAGGTTTTCCTTGAACCTCCGGTCCGCCAGGGGAGCGGCCACCATTGGGTACATATCGAGACGGACAGGGACCTCGGGCGTCATCCTTGCCTCGTACGCCTCCTGCCTCACATGCGAGTACTGCCGGCCCAGCAAATTCGACACGAACTTGTCTCGGTGCTCCTCATACCATGGATCCGTATGATGATGCTCTGCCACGCCCATCGCCGTGACGTTTATAATGTCGCCGTTACCCATCAACTCTAGCTTCATGTCCTCCTCCTCCACCTCTCCCTGCAGAATGTGGTCGAGCGGCGTTATGATTTGCTCGCCATTGGCGTCCGGCGTCACGACCAAGATCTTCTTCTTCCGACACGGCTGGTCCGGGGTCATGTCCGGCGGCGGCAGCCACTCGAAGAGGACGAAGCCGCTGTCCGCCTTGCTCCACACCCACTGGTGGAGGTTGCCGTACACAAGGTCAGTCCTCCGCCACAGTCCGAAACAACCTCTGAAGTAGTAGAGGAACTTGGTGTAGAGCAGGTACGGGGATTTGCAGTCGAATGCTGGGTAGTCGGACGGGTTGATGTTGAACTCCACCACGCAGCGGAGAGTCCAGTGGAGGTCGGAATTGAAGGCCTGGTATAAGGCGGGGCCGGTGCTGGCGGCTTGCAAGGCTGATGGCACTGGTGTCCAGGACAGGATGAGCTCCAGGACCTCGAGGGGAAGGCCCTCGAGACACGGCGTTGGTCCGTTGCCCGACATGTTAAGTCAGCTTGGAAGTTGGAAGATCTTCCGTCACATTCTCTGCAACTTTTCTCAGCGGCAGAGTGACAGTTCAGGCCTGAGTTCTGAGCTGAGTCTCTGAGAGGCTGAGACAGCATTATAAACAAATGTAGAGAAGTTCCGTGACTCTTCGCTACGGAACTTTGTAGGTAGCCAGGAAAGAAGAATATTGCGATTCTTTCTAACCATGTACTTAATTTATCTAAGTTTCTAACCAATGAGGTTTTATACTACTTACTCTAGTAAGTAGTAGTAAAACACATTGTTTCTAACTCTCTTTATATACAATAAGTTGCATGCTATAGTATTTAATATACAAAGCATGAAAGCAAGCAAAGCAAGTTAATTCCGGGTGTCCAGCAAATAACTTTACTCGGAGTACTGAGTCCAACTATTAAAAAACTCAAAGCACTTCCTTAGGCCGGGTCCAGACCTAATAGAGATTTCAATAAATCACCAATAAATTGCGGTGATTTATTGGTTGCTCAGGCCTGAGTTCCCACTGGATAGCTGGAAAAATTGCAATTGCAATTGCAAAAAATTGGTGAAATTGCAATTTTTCTCTATTAGGTCTGGACCCGGCCTTAGTCTTTGGCCATGCCAACAGCTGCTCAAATTTCGATACATTATATATTATCTTAATATTTTTCTAGGGTCTTTCTGGCGACAAACATCTTGCCCTGGCCGCAGACGTTGGCTGCATGGACTCCATAGCGGCTGCAAGGGAAGAGGTGAGGCAAACGAGCACATATTCAGCCACTAGAATACGTTTTATACCTCTAAATCTTCATATTCAGATCGCCTCTCACTTTGGCGAACCCCCGACCGTCGTGGTCAACAGCGCCGGCATCACCCGCGACGGCTACCTGCTCAAGATGACCGAGGACGCCTTCGACACCGTCATCAAGGTCAACCTCAAGGGCACGTTCAACGTCAACAAGGTGTTCGCCGCCGCCATGAAGGAGGCCAAGGTGTCGGAGGGCGCCATCGTCAACATTGCGAGTATTGTCGGGCAGACGGGGAATGTCGGACAGGCCAACTACTCGGCGTCCAAGGCGGGGGTGATCGCGTTTACGAAGACTGCGGCCAAGGAGTTGGGAAAGTTTGGGATCCGAGTGAACTGCATTGCGCCTGGGTTTATTAACACGCCTATGACGGATACAATTCCGGACCACGTAAGTATAGGTCCACCCTGTATTATGTTCTTGATCTTAAAAAAAATTACATTTAGAAAGGGCTCATGTTTTTGAGAGACAATTTTTATTAGATTATACAAGTATAGATTTTCTTGGATTATATTATGTGCTAGATTATTTGTATTTTTTATTATTTATAATTACATGTAACCGCTTAATAATATAAATGGAATTATTGATTTTCTTTTTCTTTCTAGTTAAAGCAAATGATGCTGATGCAGATTCCTCTTGGCGAGTTCGGGATGCCCGAGGACATTGCCGAGGTCGCCGCATTCCTCTCCTCCAGCCGGGCAAAGTACGTCAACGGAGGCATAATCAACGTCAATGGAGGACTGCTATAAAGTGATAAAAAAGGGAATTTAAGGGATATACAAGAATAAACTACTGCCAAATGAGATGGACTGAAATATGTACACAGCCTTGAACCAAGAGTTTACCCTGGCCTTTTATATTTCAGACAAATTACTTCTTTTTAGTTAACAACATCTGAAAGGCTCTACATTGAATGTGCCTAGCTACCATTTTTTTACTATCGCATAGCTATGATGATTCCTCTCGTTGTACTACCGGCTTTATAGATAAGTAAGATAACATTCGTACGTACACTTTGCCCTCGACAGAGCGCCAATAGAACGTTGACATGATGCATATAAATGTGCACTTTCTAGTGACTCGTTTTTTGCTTGAGCGTGGGCTGCGCTCGTTTTGTAGAAAAGGAGGAGGAGGAGCTGTTGTCAGGTCGGGCCGACCGGTCTTTTTTTGTTGAGAGCAAACAGTAGTTTTTCCAGAGTTGGTGAACGGATCGAAGTAAAAGAGCCTCTTAAACATTTAGAACAATCATGAGCGTGCCTGTGCTTTGCTACTGGGACATCCGCGGGGTAAGTGATCACATGATATGTCGGTGTGGCTAAGTTTATATAAATGTATATTTTAGCTCGCCCAGCCCATCCGTCTCCTGCTGGAGTACACCGGGACCAAGTTCGAGGACAAGATGCATGTGACCGGGCCGGCGCCGGATTATGACAAGTCTACCTGGATCAAGGAGAAGACGACGCTGGGACTGGACTTCCCAAACTTGCCTTACTACATTGATGGTAAGCATTTTACAGACGTACAAAAGATAAAACGCTAAATATGATCGTTCCAGGTGATATCAAGATCACTCAGTCCAACGCCATCCTCCGCTACATCGCCCGCAAGAACAACCTCCTGGGCGCCACCGAGGCCGAGCGCGTCCGCGTCGACATCCTCGCCGAGCAGAGCATGGACTTCCGCAACGGAATCGTGCGCCTCTGCTACAACCCCAACTTTGACACCATCAAGTCCGACTACTTTGCCTCCCTGCCCAACAAGCTGGACGAGTTCGAGCGGTTCCTCGGCGACCGGCCGTTCTTCGCTGGGGACAGCATCACGTTCGTGGACTTTGTCATGTACGAGCTGCTGGACCAGCACAGGCTGCTCAACCCAGAGTTGGTTGCCAAGGCTGTGAAGTTGACCGCGTTCCTGGACAGGGTGGAGAAGTTGCCGCAGATTGAGGCGTACATGAAGTCGGACAGGTTTATGCGGACGCCGTTGAACAACCGAATGGCGAGGTTTGGCGGAGAGAAGTAAAGAGCGAGTCAATCTGTGCGAAAAAGCATTTGTTGCCCTTAGCGACATAACTAATTATACATATTTAATGTGAAGCTTATTTTTTAACAATAAAATGAATAATTGAGGAACTTCGTGGTTACCCAGGACACCCCTACATACCCTTGGTTGTTACCACAAAATCGCACTTTTCGGACTTACTATTTTAATATATTGTTATACGTTTGTTTAGGCATTTGTTAATATCATTGCATTATCATTTTACTCAATTGCATCATTTACTGCATGCTATTTTGATTAATCCCCCACTATTATTGACCTATAATTTGCACCATCATCATTATCTAGTCCAGATCAATCTTGATCTCGGCCGCCTTGAGACTGCCCACCTCGGGCAGCGACGACGCCAGACTTGCATTGGAGCTATTGCCATTGTTGCTGTTATTGGTCATCATGCCGGCGGACTGGCGCTGCTTGCCGCCGAAATCTCCCGGCATGAGCACAGACCCGTCATCCCGCCAGTGCTCCAGCGCCTTGGCCGCCACGGCCTCATCCGTGAGCTCATCGGTGGCTGTGAGGCATCGAAGCGCTTCCTTGGAGGTTTGGCAGCCGAGGAGGGAGACTTTGGAGGCGGTGACGAGCTCGACGGCGAGGTAGACGAGGACGGTCATGGAGCCGCCGATCACCTTGTCCCAGATGCGCTCGAGTGCGCTCTGGTGGAGCACGCCAGCGAAGGCGCGGCCGAACCACTTCAAGAGCGGGATGTCGCTGTTGAACCCAATTTTATCCAGATGACTGAAGTAGAAGAATCCTTGAAATACTGAAAAATAGGTATCGTTTCAGAGTCCGACTCACCTATATAATTTTGCATTAGCATTTGACAACAATTTGTGATACAAGGCGACCATCTCCTTGCCAAACTCATCGCCCATCCAGCGGTCCTCCAGCAGCCCGACCAACCCCTTGCTCACATAGAACGCCTCAACCTCGTCCTCGCACATCTCCAACGCCGCCTCAGCCACAGCCACGTAGTTCTGCACCCGCCGCTCCCCCATCTGCCGCTCCCAGTCCAGCTGGAGCCGCTTCGTAAGCAGGAGCCAGACCACCGCCAGGTTCTGCGCCTTGGGTCGGCTATCGTCCACCTTGCGCATCACTTTGCACGCGCGGACAATGTCATGATACGGCTTTCGGCGCCACTTGTCCACGGATTCGCGGTTCTTTTGGTACAGCGCGTGCGTGCCAAGGATCACCTTCCACAGGACGAGCCGCCGCTCGGACGGGACTGAGCACTTGACGGCGAAGCAGGCGCACTTTTCCACGTCAATGGGGTCTTCTGCGAGGAGCAGTTCGATGGTCTTGCGCTCGTCAACGCCCTTGAAGCCTACCTTCTCGTAGTAGTGGGATCGGAAGTTGCGCTCGTCCCGGCTGTTGCGTTTGGGCTGCTGGGTGGCCGTTGCCTGTTGGGCGGCGGGAGGGCTTGTGGCGCTGCTGCTGCCGCTCATGGCTGAGGGTCAAGGCTAATAATCCCACATCAGCCTGAGAAAGGAAATTGTTGGATATTATTAGTATTACAATCGTATAAAAGCGTCATTCCTCCATGAGATCCGTACATATTTATTCGAAAATTGTGTCTATAAACTCTGTCTAAAAGGTCACTTTGGCGTCGTCCCAGCAGTGTTCTTGGCCCTGTTGGCCGCGTCCATTTTCTGATGCCGCTTCATATTGGAGATGACTCCGTTAAAGCTGGTCGTCTTCTTCCTGGCACTGCCCTTCAACTCCCGCTGCCCCCCACCGGGGCCTCCAGCTCGCCGCGGGGTCAGCTTTGCCGCGGGCGCGTCCTCGTCCTCAAAGTCAAAGTCCATTGCGTTGCTCTTGGCCTGCGCGGCGGCCGCCGCGGCCTCATTGGCGGCGGCATCTGCGGCCTCGTCGTCGCCCTCTGACCCCAGCTCCTCGTCTGAGGGCGTGGGCGGCCTCCTGCCCGGGCACTGCCACCGCAGCGGGATGATGCCCGGTGGATTGGCCTCCATCTGCCTGCACATGCGAATGGCCTCCTCCGGGGTGAGTGTGGCCATACCCAGGCTGCCCTTGGGTATGGCGCCGGGCGCTTTGTACACATCCTCGTCTGGGCACGGCACGAACCAGTTGGGGTCGTCGTCGGACATGGTTTCCGTGTTGAGGCACTTCAACTTCGGAGTTTCGGGTAATGTTTTTGTCTGGGAAGATAAAAACAATCGAGGTAAAATGAGGTTTACCATTTTAATTCTGACCGAAGCTAGCTAGCTATACAAAATAATGTGTGGAACAAGTACCTTATGTACTTAACGTTATACTTCTGTATGTCACAAGCAATATTTTTGTTACATTAAACTAATTTTAATACTTTATACTTGATTATATAAGTTAAAAATAATACTTTTATGTTTGTGCAAAACAAATATTTCAATATTGGTAACCCTGGCTTGTGGCGCCAAATTCAAACCCCCGCATCAATGGGATGCTTGATCAATAATTCTTCGGCTTGGAATGCGCAAGCGTCGGTTAAATTAGTTTGAACAGTTTTCCACAATCATGTCGGACAAGGAGAAGAACGGAAAGAACGGTTAGTACTATTCAATTAATTGGCATAAATAATAATACTTAAATAACCTACTTTAATACAGGGGAGGTCGCTCTCCATGATGGCACCCACCCAGTGGTCCTCTCCCGCGTCACCCAGGAGCAGCTCCAATGTCGCGCCAACGTGGACATGTACCCGCTGGAGCCGCTCAAACCCCTCCCATTCGACGTCATCAAACAAGACCTGGCAGACAAGGGAGACGCCTCCGACTTTGCACCTCTCCGAGAGCAGATTGAAAGCTCTCGCGTGACGGAGCCGCTGCTCATATTCGACCCCAGTCTGGTGCATGGGTCGGAGTTCTTGCTCTGCCTCAGTGAGGAGAGCAAGTTCGGCTACTTGCAGGCTGAGGAGGATGAGCTGATGCGGCTGGTGGACAAGGGCGACAAGTACAGCTATGCGCCGCCGGGACCGAAAGACTGGGATACGCTGGGCAGTGGCAAGGAGATTGAAGGCACGTGGGTCAAGGATCAGAGATCGAGGGTAATGCAAGCTAAGGTGGTTATGAAAGGTATGTTATTTAATGACACTCCTGCTTTAAGATCCGCCTTCAAGTCCGCCGTTCTGTGGCCCGCAAGCATCCTCTCTTTTCGTTCTCCGACAGGGACGTGGACGACGTGAAGGATGGCTACGTCAGTTGCGAGCCTTATGAAGACCCAAAGCCGTTTCAGAATGTATCTGTCATGGACAGGGGTATTCAGGCAAGTTGAAATATCTTTCTACAAAAACAATAGCTTATTTCTCTTCAATCTTAGGCAGTTCCTTCTGTTGTCGAGGGAGAGGCCCAGACCGAGCTGAAGCACCCCAAGAACATTGGCATCATGTACGAAGCGAGAGTGTTTGATCCGGAGGAGGTCGCAGAACTCTGGAAGTCGGAAGAGATGAAAAAGTTCTTGCAAAACGCGGAGAAAATGTGAGTTTCATGCTGCATGCTAACTATTTGACCTTAACATCTCTCATACAGAATGCAGGAGGTCTCCAAGGAGCCCGACATTATGGGAGAGTTCAGACCGGAGGTTGAATCCTTCTACCGGCGGGACGAGGTTGTAGTCATCGAGGAGAAGAACTTTGTACACAGGTGCATCATTACACATTTATTCTCTTTCCCGTTGATGACGAACAACATTTTGTTTACCCTCCAGGGCGTTCTTCTCCGATCTCGTCTTCACCCGTGACATGCGTGTGACTCAGGTCCGCTGGCATCCAACCATCCCGGACATCGTGGCCATGGCAGTCACCGAGAACAAGCCCTACGAAGAGTATTTGCAGAACGTCTCGCAGAGGCTGGCAATGCCGAATGTGATCACAATTTGGAGCATGAAGTTTCCATTCTTTCCACAGGTAAGGAAAGATTAGAATTCGTGCGCAGAGATAGACATTTTTACATTTTGTAGCTTCTCCTCCGCGTCTGTGATGATGTCACCAAGCTGGAATGGCATCCGAATGAGCCTGAGATTTTGGTCGGAGGATGTTCAAATGGACAACTACAGATATGGGACATCAACCTTTACTTACCGAAACTAAGGGCTGGGGAGTGTACTTGGGACCACAGGTAGATGGATCATGTACATTTAGATTTTGGGGTAAATAACGTGACACATTTCAGGGTGTTTCTAAACTCCCAAACAGACAAGCTCCACCTTGAAGACGGTTTCATCCCAGTGCTTCACTGGAGCGCAGAGTCGGATAAAGATAATTCGCATCTGAGCGGCGTTTCAGACCTGCAGTGGCTTCCCAAGACTGTCTGGGTATGGAAACGGTACATTTATCCACCGAGTATATGTAACATACGCATGTCATTACAGTTCAGCCATGACAGCGCCTATCCAAAGACGAACCAGAATGAGAAGGAACTCCAGTTAATCTCCTGCGACGGCGACCGCAGTGTGCTCATCTGGGCCCTGCGCAAGCCGCCGTCGGACAATCTGTCAATGGAGAGTGATGACATCCCAGAGTCGGAGGCTTCGGGCGGCAACGGTCCCAATGCCGGTGGTCCTGCAAAAGGTCTCAAACAGTTCGGAGGAGAGGGATGGCAGAAGGTAAAGATTCAGAGCGCGCTGCCAGCCTCCTCCTCCAAGGGCAAGAAGTACAGCCCTGCAGTCGGCCGCTACGAGGGCTTGAACAAAGTCTGGCGCCCAGTGCACAAGATTTGCTTCCTCGATCCCAGTTACAAGCACGAGGACAAGCCGTTCACGGTGCTCATCACCGCGCTCAACGTCATCGACCGGCCGGATCTGTTCCAGACGCTGGCCAGGAAGGAGTCCGTCTCCGCGGCTGCGAGCAGTGCGGCCGGGCCGCCGCAGCAGAGTGCCGCGGTGGAGGCGCAGGAGCAGTCCAAGGTGGTGGATGAGAAGAAGAAGCGGCAGCAGGAGGAGGAGGAGGCGGAAGAGAAGAAAACGAAGAATAAGGGAGAGGGTCGGAGGAAGAGTTCGGCAGCGTCCGAGATCCAGTATGACGCCTCTGATGAGGAAGAGGAGCAGGAGACTGAAGAGGTGGATCCGGCTCAGTTCGCCCTACCGACGTTCCTAATGGCGGGCACAATCTTTGGAGCCATCTTCAGAGTGGATCTAACCAAAGTCACTGTGGACGTCGAGACAAATGAACTAAGTGAGATTCACAGCTACAATGTATATTTTTTCAAATTGTATTTCAAGCTCCTAAGTTACTCCTAAGGCAACATCTATATGATAAAGAGCACCCCATAGTAAATGTTTCTTGAACCTTAATCAAGCGGCCCTTGTCTTAATTTTTAGTTTGTAAGGTCGACTGGGATGTTTCCGTTCATGATGGCCCCGTAACCACCATGGCGAGATCACCTCACAACAAGCATCTCCTACTCACCGTGGGTGGCTACAGTTGGGCCATTTGGAATGAAGGGGATATGGTACAATTTGCATTACGTGATTAAATATGACTTTATAGCGACCATGTTAAATAGCCCAGTCCAGCCGTCCTGCACTACATAGAAGAGGACAGCCAGTTCACAGGCGCGGCTTGGTCCCTGGCACAGCCGCATGTCTTGTTCTTCTCAGATGAGGCGGGCAAGCTGCAGGTGTGGGACATCAAGAGCAGAAAGGCGGAGCCCTTCCAATCGCAGGATATCTCTGGCCGTTCCATTAACGGTATAAGAGTTTTAATAACTATTAACATCACTCATGCTGACGCGTATTTTCTCCTAGCTATATCACCGTACACGTGCAAGGCCAAGAACGATGACGACGATGACACTCATTACATCTCGGTGGCAGACGAGACGGGAACTCTGCACGTTCTCTACCTACCAAAACATCTCTATTCCAGAACAGAGCATGACGTAATTAGCAATTTGAAATACTATTAAAGTAATTAAAGCTAGGTTATAATTACAGATGGACGAGATTTTAGACTTCATTGAGCTCCAGATCAACAAGACGGTGGAGCGCAAGCGGCTCCAGCGTCAGCGCGAGGAGCAGCAGAGCCAACCGGCGACCATGACGGACAAGGAGGAGTTCGAGGAGGAGCGTCACGTGACCTGGGAGGAGGAGGACTACATGCGGAGCTACTTCAAGAGGGAGAAGCAGGTCCTGTGGAACATCTACGGGGACGATTGGAAGAAGTACATCAGGCATGCGGATCTGCCGAGGAAGAAGTATTACGTGGATGAGCGAAGAAGAGATAGCAGTGAGGAGAGGAAGAGGCAGAAGGAGCTGACGGCCAAGGCAAAGAAGAAGAAGGGCGGATCCATCTTCAGGAAGTACACGGATTAGTAAAAACAAATGTCTATATATTTTTTCATTCATAATGGGTGTCAATATGTTACTTATATTATAACTTGCCATTGATCGCTACTGCATTTTAGCGCATATAATTATTGACTAATGAGTGTCTGAAGAGAGCTCGTAAAAATATAGGGAGTCTTGAATGCAAAAAAAAAATGCCTAAAGTAGTTGCCAAACCTGTATAACAGTTTGAAAACACTATCCTTATAATAATAATATTCCTGGCAGCTTTTTTTTTATCTTCGTAGCCAAGAACGCATTCTGTCCCTACTTTCTGTGGCAGTGGGAGAGTTTGTTCAATCTATAGAAATCACATTAAGTTATTCAACTTCTTTTTCTTCAATGCTTCTTTGTAAACGACATATTGATGCTATTTCGTTTGAACACATAGCTGAGCGTCTTCTCTGTTATATTATTGAACTATATTTAATTATACTGCTGGGATGAGCGCTCGCCTCGGGCCCGTAGTAGACGTAGAAGACCTTCGCATGACCTTGACCGGCGGCTGGGACGATGTCGTGTTTGCAGTAGAACCATCCAAAGCGACGGAACCAGCCGAGCAGGAGTTAACACGCTTTCTTTTAAGCACTCGCAGGGCTCGCGGGCTCTTTGGGTCCTCTAGCGTCACAGGAGGGGCCTCAACCACTACTTCTTTAGCCTCCTCGGGAGCCTCTTTCACCTCCACGGTGTCCTCAGCAACAACCTCATCCTGGAGGATAAAGGAGTTGTTGTTGCTGCTGCCGACACCGCATGCACTGCTGCGTAGGTTTTCTCGCTTGGGCAACGGCGGCTCAGCTGGGGCAGGAGAACCATTAGACAACTTGGATGCGTTGGAGGGTCTGCCGCGCCTTCTCTTGACAGGAACGAGGACCTCTCCAGCGTGTCCAACTTCTGTCTCACCCCCAGTAGTACCGTAGAAGGATCCAGCGTTCAGTCCTGACACGGGGTCAGAGATGCCATCAATGGGAGCCTCTTCAGCACCTT
>LR137197.1:41964-52750 GCA_900659605.1 Tisbe holothuriae | reverse complement strand
GATGAATCAAGAGTAGTAGGATGACACTCATATTTCACAAAAGGCAGACTCATCCGACCAGCCAGGCGAAAATGGATGGAGATGAGCTTTCGAAAAATGTACTCAACCAGATAATGGTGAGAGAGAATGAGAGACTGTCACCAAGGAAAATAAGCGTGGTTGCACCCAACCATAGAACTTTAGTATTAGTTCTATGCACCCAACAATGTGTTAGAATAGGCCTTCAGGGTTCATATGTCCGTTATGCCGAGGTTGGTCCCGGTCTGGAGACGAAGAAGAAGAAGAAGAAAAAAGCTTGAGGTTTGAGGTCAATGTTGTGTAACTGTGAAGGCCAAAAAGGGCCAAAGGTGCAATATTATACAAGGCCAAGGGAGGGTCTGAAGGAGGCAGGAACACTAGGCAGTGGTTGTGTGGCTTCCACTTCTCTCTTGGTGTTTTATGGCTCGAGAGAAACGACGACTATGTAGTTACTGGTGGGATTAAAAGAAGTAACAATTCATAGCTAGGGAAGGATGGTAAACTTTATTGCCGTGCAGTTTGAGATTATGGCAGCAGGGAAGAATGAAGAAGAAAGAGAGTTGAAACTCATCTTGAAGAGCTCGCTGGGGAGAATAAAAATGAATTTGGAGAATGGAGTCGTCGACGGCTTTTTTAAAACCAAGTCGATTTGCAGAAATAATAGAAGCCTTTTTGGACAGCCTCTAACCAATACAAAGGGATTGCAGATGACCAGAGGAAGCCAAATAACGGAAAATTAAACATGGCTTCTTAACTATTTCAATGGCTTAAGACTCTTTATAAAAAAAATGTAGAAAATAACATTAGAAACTTTAGCTGACTGGGACATGTATGGGGAAAATCACAGCAATGGTACACTTAGTGTGGCACAGCGAATATGAGATCCCACATGAGAGCTTTGAGAGAGAAAAAAAGCAAGAGCTGGCTCCAAGTGGTCTCAACTTTCCCCCCTCAAGACGGCTGTAAAACCCTTTTCACGTACATTACAGAGTAGCGATTCAACTCTCGTACTCGTGGGTATTTTGACTGGTGAATTATATTCTTCATACCTATACGGGCTGAGGCTGGAGAGAACGGCGAGCGCCTCGGTGCAGATGGCAGGACACGGGACGCACTTGATGACCACATGGCCGACCATACCGGGGTAGTGCGTGCGCATGATGGACTCGAAGGCGCCGCGGAACGTGGTCACGTCGCTCTTGCGGACGGACGCCTCCATGTCCAGGTCCAGCACGCTGCCCCCGTGCGCCACCAGGATCAGCACTGTCGTCGGACACACGGCGTTGCCACCGCCGCCAAAGTCAGCGATATCGATGACGGGGCGGGTCAGCCTGGCGGCGGCGGACAGCGGCGGTGGGGACGACCCAGCGCTCTCAATAGAACCGGTCTCCCGCATCGACTGGACCCGCCTGAAGGTGACATGATGCGCCTGCTGAGCTGCTGAGGGGTCGAGGGAGGTTCGCTGCGTGGCGGTTACGTGCTCTGCAGCGGCGTCATTGTCGTAAGGAGCCAGTTCCATGGAGCTCCACTTGGCCAGCGACGCCGTGTCGTCCATGCTCTCCCGGCAGTCGAAGAACTCGTCGTTCTCCTCGTCATTCTCATCGCTGTCGGCGTCGCCTGAGCGGCTGAACGCGCTCTTGCCTGGCTTGGACAGGGCGTTGAGCACGGCGTTGGAGGGAGACGTGGGCGACGGGCACGCGTGCACTGACTTTGACCTGTTGAGACCCGGTCCGCCGCCGGTCGGGCTGAGCAGCGAGGGCACAGGCTGATGCCGTCTCATCATGATGGACTCCTGCCCGGTGCCGACGCCTTCGCCGTCGTCGTTGAGGCAGATGGACCGCCGCGGTGGCAGATCCGAGCTCTTTGGTATGATGTTTGGCACATCTTGCTCTGAGTATTCAATGCTGTTAAACGTGTTCCTCATCTCGCCGTTGTTGTCAACGGCGGTCTGTGCGGTGGCGGCGGCTTCCTCCGCTTGGGCGGTCTCGTCGGCGTCGGCGTCGCCTTCGCCGTGCATGGTGCGCTTGAGCAGCTCGGCAGTCTCGCGTTCAATGTTGCGAATGTCCTGAAAGTGGAAATGGAGCATTTTTCATTAGACGAAATTTGTCGTGTCAGCAACTGTTGTCCAATAACTTTTCTTAAATCCCTGCTTCATTCTTTTCTACTTATTTTCGGCGTTTCTTTCTGCGCCAGAAGTCCGTTCAAGCAAGATGAAATTGGAAAAAATGGACGACCATTTTGCCAATGCCAGGCTGATGGGGAGTATCGAAAAGGTTTTAGCCATTTTACTGTCATTGAAATATATAGGAGAATATTTCTTTCAGTTCTTGACTAAAGAAGAATACTACTCTAGAATACTTCGTAAAAATACTCAGCTACGTTTCAAAGTTGCCTAAATATGCATAATACATGCCCGGCCCCTCCTTCGTTAAGCCAGTCCAACATTGCTGTATGTAGCATACTGAGTAGTTACAACTAATTAACTAGCCCCCAAAAAGACGGGAAGAACTTTTTCTCTCCGACATTCCCAAGAAAAAAAGAGGCCGTTGAAACTATTTAAAGGCTGAACCCAAGTCTTACTGGTTACAGAATAAAGACCATTTTCTCAAACGAGAGCTAGTGAAACCCCCTCAATGCAATCCATCTTCCGATTGCAATGACATTGGCGTGTGCGGCTCGTACTATTCGCGGCGGCGGATTCTTCCTCATTTACTCTTCATTAGCACGACATAACACCATTAGGACGCATTACTACAACCGCGCACGACATGAGCCATTAGTTGCCCTACCTCCATGGTGAGCCCATGCCACTCATCTTGCCATACCCAGGCCTGTAGGTGAGCTTTCAGCATGGTCTTGCGAAGCGCCACGTCGTGGATGAAGCTGGAAAAAAGATAGTTATACGTCAGTGGATGCGGTGTCGTTATATGCCACTGACAGCCCACCTCTCAATCTTGGATTGCATGCCCCAGTAGCTGAACTCAACCTTGCAGAGTTTGTACGCGCACATGATGGCCTTGCCGGAGGGTGTGGGTTGGTCGCGGCCCTGGCATTCGTCCCAGTGCTCGTCGATCCAGTCTTCGGTGAGGGGGCCGCGGCCCGTCTTCTCCGAGATGTACACGGTCGGATCCTCCTTCTCGGGATCCTCAAAATGCCCTTCCTGGAAAGAATAACAATTAATGTGCTGACAAAGGCAGCTCTAATCGGAGAATATGTGTGTGTAAATGGCACAATAAAGATGCTTTCAAGGGCAGAAGGAGCTTGTTTAAACAATCTTTTTGGGAAAACACATTACCACATTAGTCTGGTAAACAGTCTCAGTGGTAAGTAACGTTATGGCCACTCTAGCAGTGAAGCAAACGAGGCTTCTAATATTCTTTCTCCCCCTAAATGGGAGTAGTTATGCTTTCCAATTAGGGATACAAAATTACTTACGTATAAAATAAGCTCTTAAATATGGTTTAATGATCTTGTTGAAGTAGAGATACATAAAAGTAACAAATTGTAAGTACTCTTAAAATACCGCTATACTCAAGTGGTAAACCTCATTGTTCTGTTTTGACAGCATTTTATTGGGGATTGAGCAAATTTGGCTCTCCTATATTTCCTCGGAAAAAGCCTTTCCCTGCAATTTTTATCAACTCTCTCTCTCTCCTCAAACTTTTGCCACATCCAATCTCGATCTCAATTTCATATTTTGTTGTTTCGACGACGTCGTCTTTTATCCATCTTCCAAGGCCTTTTTCTCATCCTTTCTCTCTCTTCTTGACTTTGTATCGCCGCAAGGAAGCGGCTCACTCAAGGTGGAACAACATCAGAACAACGAAGATGATTCAGCACGAGGCGGAACTCGGTGTTAGAGACGTACAGACGACTCTATTATTATCTATTTGCTTGCTCAGGAGCTGTGCGTATGCGGTCTCCAAATGTATCACAAAATTGGTATCTGGTAGTTGCTGTCCTTGTATTTTTCCGTCTGGTGTAAAGAGATGAAATTGGAAAGCAGGGGGAAACCAAAAGAGGGGCCTGATTACGACCCAAGAGTCTAATCAAGGACTTTTCGTTCATTCATGTTGCCACCGAGCTCTTATTCCCTCACCTGGTCCTTGACGACATCAATGAGGTCGACGGTCCTGTTCCGCTTCTCGCCGTCCGTCAGGTTGAACACGTTGTCCTGGTGGCCGCCGTCTGGGGTGTAGTAGGTCTCAATCTCCAAAGAGAATCTGGAAGAAGAAGAAAAACATCTGCGTGACCAGGAATATATGTTTTGGACAGGGTGAAGATGATATAAGACGACTTTCTGGTCAATCTAAGCCATTCGTGTACCTTCCTTACCCTGTGACTAGACATCAAAACCCCTTTGTTGCTTTCACTTCCAATGAACAGACCGAGTCTGGTAGAAAAACAATGGGACTTTTAAACGATATTGTTCAAGGTCATCGCAAGACTCTCCCGAGCACAATTTCCCATTAAAACTTTAGCTCCCCTCTCTCGAAAACACGTGAATAATCCATACTTACTTTCCAACGAACGGACACTTGAACCGGGTCTTTGTGTACGGGTAGGCGTTCCAAGCCTCCTCCTCCACGGTCAGCGCGGACTTGGGCAGCAGGCTCTTGAACCAGGCTGGCAGATGGGACCCAATGTGGTACACCTTGTGGGTGAACTGACCGGACCCGCCGGGGCCATCGGTATACGGCTCATTGACTAAGATTTCCACGCCGGACTCTGTGCCCTGGAAGAAAAATGATGACAAAGTTAATGAGGAGTATTGGAGACAAAAACATATCAATTATTCAGACAAGTATTGGATTTGGCTCTTGTGTGCAACGGTTGAAATTAGATTTGAAACTGTCAGAGGTCACATTTGTCAGATCTATAATGACACAAATTTCGGATCTATTTCGCAGTTTTTTTGTTTTCCCTTGGGCATGAAATCCGAGCTCGGTCTTCGATGCTGCTGCGTGTGAGTTATACGAAAAATATGTTAAAACAAAAATTGAACTTCGATATCGGGGGGATTTCGGTGGGAAAGAGGAGATGAGGAAGGTCGTCGCAGTTCTCATATATGTTTTATCACTTTCCCAGGGGGTTGTGCCAAGGCTTTGCTTGTGAAGCAGTGTTCTTTGTATTACTATTTTGATTATGACGTATGAAGGGCAGCTATGATGTGCAGCTGTGTAAGGATAAGTATTAGCCGTAAAATAAACATCGTTTCATGTTTTTAGAATAATGTGATACTGAATATTTTTTCTCTTCATTGGTTTTCATAATACAATATTCCTGCAAATTACTGAACTTCCAAAAAGAATCCTTGTTTGCCTGCATAGATTCGATAACCGCAAGACATATTTCCTCGAGAAAGAGAACTTCTGTGCCAACACTATTGACAGCTAAGCTAGCGAAGCAAAAGATCTTCCAAGCGTGTCATCTACTCGCGAGGAAGGGAATACAAAACAATATTCTTCTCTCAAGTAATCATTTGTATATCCAGTACGGTTGCTTTCATGCTTAAAGGTCTAACAAGTATTGATTAGCGTTTTTAGCCAATAAAGACGTCGATATGCATTGCAATGTGTTCAACAAAGTCGACGTGGGAGGAGAAGTTTAGAGACTTCCGACGTAAAGGTGTTTATTGTTTCTTCAAACATAAACTGAAACATGCTTCTGTTCACTCGGGGCCTTGTAAAGCAACTCTGATCGAACGGCCGACCTTGTTGTTTGTCATGCTTTTATGCAGAGAGAACAAGCACATTCTACACCATGTACATGTAAGTGTGCGTAAGATAGACCCAATACTCGACCGAGTCACGGTGGAAAGAAGGAAATGAGAACGGGCAAGTCGCCCGCTATCAATATAAATAAAACATGAGAAACGCAAATACTCCGTTAAAAAGCGGAGCGAATCGAGCATAACTTATGGAGATCTTTTAAGGATTGTTTGGCTTAAATACAGCATAATTTATGAGATTTTATAGAGAAAAAGTCTCAGTGAAGCAGATTTGAGAATAAAGTGCACACATCTAGGCCGTTATAGCTTTACAAAGGACAATTGTCGGATTTTCAGCAGTCTCCATAGCCCCCCGTTTAATCTATATTTACGGCCTGCACCCAGACTTGACACTGCTGTCATATTGAGAAGCTCATAGAGTTTGGCATAGACGAGCAAAAATATGCAAAGTTTTCGTACTCTTAAAAAATTCTTTGAACGGGATAGATAAAAAGAGAGAAAAAGTTCCGGAAAAAAGATCAAGAGCTACATTGGTTCCATTTCAAACTCTTGGACCGTGGAAGGTTTTCTTCTTGCTCACAGTGGTCCCCGACGAGAATCAAATCCTTAGTACAATCTAAAGCCTACTGTGATGTGCACTTTTCCTAGGAATGAAAATCCCTTTTTGTCTGCTTGCTTCTTCTCCATCTCAATTTCTTGCTCTGGAGAACAAAAATAAAAATTGCCACTCTTAAGAGAGTAGCTACTTTCTGTATTAAGGAGCAACTAACACGTCTGAAAACACAGCAGCAGCCCATTTCAAAATACATCGTGCCAAACAAGGCTTTTTACGACCTCTTAAACCGCGGGAAATGTGTGAAAACATACTGCGCAATATTATTAATAATACACAACTTCCTCGTTGCAGCTCAAAGTACCATTCGCAACTACTTTTGAATTGCAAAAAATGCATTCGGGAGAGAAAGCAGCAATGCATGCATATGTGCACACATTACTTTTACAATGGCCACCACTCCCCAATTTCTTTAATGAGCTGGAACTCCATTCTGCTTCCCTTTTGAGGAGTCGGACGAAAGGAGAAGAAGAAAACTCTTTGCTTTTAAAGGAAATGCTTTTGATCGCCAAAAGTAACTTTTAGCAGGAATTTGGTTGAAACAGCCACATCATCCTCGTTCGATTTGTACTTAACCGCACTCAACTATATTGGCAGCTAGCGTTTTCAGACGAGAAGAACTGCTTGATCACGATGAATAAAATATACATAAAGCTCTGAAATATTAAAAGCAGGTACAAGGAAATATGTGCCTTTTGCGTGTCCTATACGTCTGTAATGATATAATGACTCCTCCCTTTATAATTAGCCTTTCCACCCGTGTTTTTGCACTCAAGATGGATTACTTTGCGCATTCCTACCTTTGACTCCTCCCTGCTCTTCTTGGCAATCATGTAGAGCTGAGCGATCCTGTACTCCTCAACCGTCATGGGCAGCGGGATGCGGTATTCCTTGATCTTCATCTTGGGGCCAGCAGCAGATAGGGCGAGAGGAGAGGAAAGCCTAATTTGTTATTGTTTTCATAGAGCACATTGCAGCTAGCTTCGATGCAGCCGCTTACAACTGTTCTTATCTAGCTTTATGCTTCATTTTTCTTCTTCCTCTCTAATAGTATTTGCAGCAGTGAAAGTGAATGAAACGGAGCGAACTCTGTTTTAAATCCAAATGCACACAGAGAATATAATCACTAGAGTTTGAGCGCCGCTCGATACACTTCAATTTTGTGATGACGTCAGGGTTCTTTCTGTTGTCGACACCCAAATGAGGAAGATTCACTGTGCAATATTATATTGCTATCTATCCTTCATATTGATAGTAGAGAGATAATTCCTTCCGAATAGTTTACGATGTCAGCTGTCTGTCTAACACTGATGACGTGAATGTTTAATCAGCAATCATTGACAAGAGTGCGAAATGTCACATTGGCCTCTATTTTTCGACACACTGCTTTCACTTTTTTTGTTTTCTTCTTCTTCTTCTTTTCACTGCAAATCCCTCATTTCTCGTCACAAGTCAGTCAGTCTTCTTCTTCCTTCTTCTCCTCCTCTCCTTTTTGTTGTCGTCTGACGACTGACATCGCCCGCCAAGTCGTCCTCGTCGTACGTACACTCGCTCGCTCATAGGAGTAGGCGGAGAAGGCCAAGCTCACGAATAAGAACAAAAGTCGCTCGCCCACAGCAGCCTTGATCCTCCTCTTCAGGCCTTCTTCCTTCCTCCCTCCCTAGAGAGAGAGAGAGAGCGGGCGAGTGAGCGAGAGCAAGGGAAGCTAGACAGCCTTTGCGCGCCAGCAACTTTCTTCTTCCTCTTCCAGCTCTTCCTCTCACATCATCCTTCTTTTTGCTTTCCGCGTACGGACGAAAGCGTAATTCCTCCTCCTCCTCAGCCTCTGATGCAGACATGGAAGAGGAAGTTGGGAGAAGGCCTTCAAGTTCTCCTCTCTCGTAGTCGGTGCGCGTGAACGTCGGAGCAATATCGGGAGGCCCCCCGAGATGATGATGCCAAAAGCAGCAGCTAGGATCGGCCGTCGCAGAAACGGGGCCTCCTTGTTTGTCTCAATGTTGTGGGGCCAAAAGACGGGAGTTGCTGAAGAGGCGTTTTCTGTTGGAGGATGTCACTCAACCCGTTCTTGTTCTTCTTCTTCCACCTTGTTGATCTTCTTCTTCCTGAGGTTGGGATCGTCTTCGTCTTCCATTCGCAAAGCGGATTATAACGATGGAAGGAAGAAGAACTTTTCCGAGGTCGTCGAAACTTCTTTTTCCCCTCTCATCTCAAGACATCTGAAAAGAGGAGAAAGTAAGAATCGTATTCAAAGGACGGCGATTATATGATTATGAGTATTTATCCTTCATGCGACAGAGACAAAGGACGACATGATGATGAGATTGGGAGGATGATAATCTTAGATCTGAAGATAAATCGGGAAAGGGAGCGAGAGAGACTAAGGGCATAGAAGAGAGAGAGAGAGAGAGAGAGAGAGAGAGGTCGGGATTTAGGAGGGAAATGAAGTGAGTGGATGAAGAAGGATCGACGTAAACGAAGCAGTCGACCGGAAAATATCATTAAACGGGATGCGAATGAAGAACATGGTTCAGAACATGGAGGACATTATTATGGAAAGAGAGAAAAATATATAAATAAACGTGTATCGGTATTGCTATATAACAGGACTCTGTAGAGCTTTCTGTTGCTAATTAGCACTAAGTCAATGATATGCGTACTTGCAGGTTGTCGTCTATTTTTAGGAGGAAATGCTAAGACTGTTACTACATTGATTCATTGTCAAACCCTATTCATTGTAAATAGATAAGTCAGCCGTGCAAAGCAAGACAAACGTGATTTTTCAAGTTTTAAAAAGGGTTATAATGTTAATGTTTCACTTTATGCAGAATTTTCTTGCGGATATTTTTTGTTTTCTTCACTTTTTTCTATCTCTCATATTTTTCGAGTTATAAGGCCCCCCGTTTCTTTTGCTTTGCATTCTCCATTGATTTCTGCCATGACAAACCAAGCAAAAGAATTGTATATGGCTTAAAATGCCATTAATACTGTGTTAATGCATAATCTGATGATTTTATCATGTTCTACACATCTAATTATACCATAAGCACATATTTATTCTAATGTATATTGTAGAAATACAGAATTATGTTTAACAATTCTTTTGCTTTGCATGGTTTTCTTTGATTTTTCTATTAAGCGCGATGCAAAGCAAAAGAATGGGGGGGGGGGGCTTATATAACTCATTTATGGGACTATAAATAGGAAAGACTAATTAATACAGTTCAAGGTATCAACTTTGCCTATGAAGTGGTACAGTTCATTTATGATATATATTAAAGGTAGGTGAGCTATGGCCTCCTAGAAGATCAATTTTCTTCTTTTGGCTCTCCTGAACACCTACTATTTGGTCGGAAAAAGTCAAGCTTGTCTTGCTTTGCACGGCTGAAGTCACAATCTACAGAAGCATTTGCAAACTAAAAATAGTTAAAATCGATATTCTGACTAAGTTTCAGGAAATTTAGTTGTCGTTTGTGTACTTAATGTAGATTTACTGTATAAAAAGTTAAAAATAGTCCCTGGATTAAGTTTTTTTTCCTTTTATGCAAGGGATTAAGACTATATAGCTTAATACTAGACACACGGAGCTCCCCAATTTGCTGTCAAAATAATATTCGAAGTGCATGTATGTGTATTATAATCAATTTAACATGCAAATATAGTTTATATTTACAGTTTCATTCAAATTTAACAAGATTGGAACATTTAATGTACAGAACATGTAGAAAAAATGTAGATAGAAAAAAAACATATTTTTTCTCGAAATCCCAGTTTATTTCTAATAGTAATCGCGTAATATCTATTGATTTTCACACCTTATTATTACTTAACTCAACCTACGGGTTGCAAACTAAATGACGGCCATAAAACGCCGCAAACATTTTGCCACCATCAATATTGTTGTGCAAAATGTGTTCAAAGTAGGTCGAATATTTGCATCTATCAATCACTATATTTTCGACACTGACGAGTTTATTCGAATAACTAGATACAGTGCAATGAGTGTATTTTTAGTTTGCAATGCATATTTAAATATTAAAGTACAATACACAGACGGCTACAGTATCAATTTAATTTTGAGAAAAACTTGGGTAAAAGAGCAACCTGTTTCTTAAATATTAGTTAACTCCCAATGCAGTGGAACTAGTTAAAACAAAGTTTGCTACTGAAGTGAGAGTTGCTTCCATGTGCATGGTTGCTTCCTTGGCAAATACTTGTAACAATGTACTTTGTGTACAGGCAACTGTTACTAAATGACTGAAATTAGGCATAAGTCAAAATATCACATTGGCATGAACAACGACAGATTTACTAAAAGTAATTTTATCTTAGAATGGATCTCGAAGAGAATGTAAGAACTACTGCAGAAGCGCACGGTGGCCTTGGCAAAGTAATACCTATTCTGTGGTCAACTAATGAATCAACTG
>LR137197.1:23219-41866 GCA_900659605.1 Tisbe holothuriae | reverse complement strand
AAAAGAAACAGAAGCTGAGAAGCGTCGTCGTGATCCTTCCTCCGGTGTGGACTGCAACCGGCACCTTGGCACTCGACTCCCGGGACTCCAACCAGGACGTCCTCCCATCTTGAGACTCCCTGGAAAGCTCCTTCTCCTCCTCTGTGACTACTCCCCGTTCCGACCTTCATTATGTCCTTTTCCACCGACGAGGTCAACTTCCTCGTCTACCGCTACCTGCAGGAGGCCGGATTCTACCACTCGGCATACGTCTTCGGGCAGGAGTCGCACATCTCGCAGTCAAACATCAATGGTGCGCTCGTGCCGCCAAGGTAAGAAGGAAAAGCACCGACAAAGGCGAGATACACAAGTTCATGCTTCGTAATTGTTTTCAGAGCTCTGATCAGCATCGTCCAGAAGGGCCTTCTCTACGTGGAGGCCGAGATCGCGACCGGCGAGGACGGCAACGAGCGTTCCATCGAGTGCCTGTCCCTCATTGACGCAGTCATGCCAGACGTGGTGGCGTCAAGGAAGCAGCCAGGGTCGGGGGCCAGTGGCGCAGGAAACAGCGCGCCGAGCGGGACCAACGCGGGCGCAGGCGCAGAAGGCAGCAAGGCCATCAACAGCGGCTCGGGCGGATCTTCAGCGCAGGGCGCAGGCGGCGGGGCCGCGGGCCAGATGGGCGGCGACGGCGGCAATGCCTCAGGAGCAATTGACGGCGATGGCCGCGTGGTGTCCGGCGGCGGCCAGTCCGGTGGCGGGGCCGGTGGCAGCGGCGAGCTGGGCGCGAACGCAATGGAGATCGACGAGAGCATTGAGATCCCTCCGGAGAAGGCCTGCGTGCTCAAGGGCCACGACTCCGAAGTGTTCATATGCGCGTGGAACCCCATGCAGGATCTGCTCGCGTCTGGCAGCGGAGACAGCACCGCCAGGATCTGGAACATGGACAACCACCAGCAGAACGAGATCGTCCTGAAGCACTGCATCCACCGCGGCGGGCAGGAGGTGCCCTCGAACAAGGACGTGACATCACTCGACTGGAACAGCTCGGGCACGCTGCTCGCGACCGGCTCCTATGATGGCTACGCGCGCATCTGGTCGGCGAGTGGCAAGCAGGAGAAGACCCTCGGCCAGCACAAGGGACCCATCTTCGCGCTCAAGTGGAACAAGAGCGGCAACTACATCCTGTCCGCCGGCGTCGACCGCACAACCATCATCTGGGACAGTCACACAGGCAACCATAAACAGCAGTTCGCCTTCCACAGCGCGCCCGCCCTCGATGTCGACTGGCAGACGGATGACAGCTTCGCCAGTTGCAGCACAGACAAATGCATCCACGTGTGCAAGTTGGGTGAGGCCAAACCGATCAAATCGTTCCAGGGCCACACGAACGAGGTAAACGCCATCAAGTGGGACCCGCAGGGCAAGTTCCTCGCCTCGTGCTCGGACGACATGACCCTCAAGGTGTGGTGTATGGACCGTGACACCTGCGTGCATGACCTGCAGGCTCACAGTAAGGAGATCTACACGATCAAGTGGTCCTCGACGGGGCCGGGAACCAACAACCCCAACGCGAATCTCGTCCTTGCGTCGGCATCTTTCGACTCCACCGTCCGGCTGTGGGATGTAGAGCGCGGCGACTGCCTCCACACGCTCACCCGGCACAAGGAGCCCGTCTACTCGGTCGCCTTCTCACCCGACGGCAAGTACCTGGCGTCCGGCTCGTTCGACAAGTGCGTCCACATCTGGAGCACCGCCTCCGGCCGGCTCGTGCACAGCTACAAGAGCACAGGGGGCATCTTTGAGGTGTGCTGGAACAGCCGGGGGGACAAGGTGGGCGCGTCCGCGTCCGACGGAACCGTCTTCGTCCTCGATCTCAGAAAGTAAATAGGTGGAAAAGTGTGACGCAATGTTGAGAAGAATTTAGTGTAAATGTGGAGAATGATGAAGATATTTTCGAATTTTGAATGTGAGATACTTCAAGATGATGGCTAAATGTCTAACCTGATCAATTTGTAGTTAATGTATCAGTAAACATATATAGAACGTGTAAGCAAATAAATTTGACCTGTTACTCGTATTTTGAATCAATTAATTTCAGCCGAAATGAGCGCCGATGACCGCTTTAGCTCACTCCAAGCCTATCAAGTATTCATACTCTAATATACTTTGGCTCAATGATTCAATCCAAGAACATTGGACGAATGTGGGCCAACCGGATAGACGAAATCGCCAACATGGAACGACAGCAGGCAGGGATAGAGAACCTGACTGCAGTGATGGAGAATCTTCAGATTCAGGACAACATGGCAACGCCCATCATGAAGAAGGCTCTTCTGGAGCAACAGCGGAATACTGAAGACGACCTTGCCGAGGTGAAGAAGATTACGGACCCGGTGACGCTCAATCAGATGGAGCTGATCTGTGTCATTTTGGATTTGATGCATGCCAGGAATGGCTCAATAATATGTTGTCCATCTGTATCTTTTGCCAAGGCGCGTTCTGCAGAGGGAACAATTTAAACTTGATTGTGATTGAAATAAATATCTATGCAGTTTAGACTGAATATAAGATTTAGGTAAAATTAAATGTATAAAACCGATTTTCAATGCGAGTCCTAGCGTAAGTAAATTTCAATAGAAGGAGTGCCAGTACAATGACTGAAGTTTTCCTTCCATCTAGTCCAAGAAAGCTACAACTTTTAGTTGCCTTCTTGATCCAGTCGCATTTTCACCAATCGGAGCTCGCCATTAATTCATATTTAATATAAAAACAAAAAAAATCGACATTTTTTTTAAAGATTTAGTTCATTTAGCTTTTTTCTATTTCTTTTTTTAAATACGCATTTAGAGCACGGAACTTAATTATTTCGTAGTTAATTTTCGTGCTTTTAATGTCACCCTTGCGAGACACAACGATTCATTGTTGAAAAAAAATCATCTAAATCGTCGTTATCATGACTTGTCATTAGCTCGTATTTATGCCATCAAATGTTCAACATGGAGCTCGTGGTGCCTCGCATTAGAGGGGGTGCTTTGAGACAACACCAGAAAAAATCGGATCCAAAATAGATCATTTCTATAAAACAAAAACACGGGTGCCACACGAAGCACAAAACAGCTTTTGGCCAGTTAAATATCGGTTCATGATTCTTCTTCTTCACATCATCAGTTCCACGGCTTTCCGGATCCGAAACTGGAGCCCCAAGACGACGGGACAGCAGCGCCCGGAGCATCAGCGGCGTTGCTCTTGCCTAGAAACAAATAATTATTAGTCTTGAGCATTTTTGGTTTATATTATGTTCTCGTACCCAAGATGTCCATAACGCTTCCCTTTTTAAGCCCGCCTGCCGAGGAGGGAGTGGAAGCAGTGACATCGGGAAGCTTGTGGTTGGACCCTATAAAGATAAAAGTGTCAATAAAAGTGAAGTCACAACACAAGCGTGAATAAAACTGTCTCACCTCTGCCGAGAATGTCCATGACACTTCCAGTCTTGAGCTTGCTAGCGGCGCTCATCATACCGCCGCTGTTCACACCGAAGCCGCTGCTCGTCGTCAGATCTGGCATCGTAGATGGCGGCGAAATGAGCGTCGTCGCCGAGGAGGTGAACGGGCTGACGTTGGGCGCCACCGCGCTGCTGTTGAACATGCCCAGGGAGGGGGCCAAGGATGAAGGTGAAGACGAGTTGGAGGTGCTGTTACTGCTCGCAGACTTGGCCTTCTTAACCGGGGTGGGCGAGCGGAAGGAGAACGCTGGCTTCTTGTCCGCGGACGGCCGCTTTGACGGCGTTCCGGTCGCCTTGCTGGGCGAACGGAAGGCAAAGCTGAGCTTCGACGTGGACGCGGCTGAGTCAGACTTGCTTTTGGACACGGGTTTCTGGACTTTTTCAGTAGGAATTTTAGGAGAGGAGAAGGAGGCGGTGGCTGCAGGTGACGTGAAGGAGGGGATAGAAGTCTTGACCGAAGTAAAGTTGTTAGCTGGAGCCTTAAACATGCCGCTTGGAGCAGCGGACTTGGTGCTCTTGGGAGTCTCGGGCAAGGCTGCCGCTGGCGAGGCCTTCTTCTTTATCGGCTCTGGTGACGTAACGACAGCCGGCGTCGAGAACGCCAGATTGGGCATGGACTTCATGTTGAGGAATGGGTTGTCGGCGCTCTTGGTGAGGTACTCGGGAGTCTCCTCGACGTCCTCATCCAGCTTGTTCATCTCGCGCCCCTTGGCCTTTTCACCGACCTTGGCGCGCAGTTTGCCGCCGCCTGACGTGGACGACAGCGACGCCTCCGCGGCGGCCTCCTCCATGGTCTCCCTCGGCGTCTTTCTCCGCTCTACAATCACCGGCTTCGGCGTCCCGCTGCGCAGTGTGGCCGTGGGCGGCGACCGCTGCTTGCCTTGTCCGCTCACGGGACTGAACACCTTGCGCAGGGGCGGCCCGCTGAGCGACGCGGATCGCTCTGCAAACGTCACGTTACCCAGTCGCGGTCTGCGTCTACTGCTACTTGCCGCCGGCCCACTCTTAAGCAGTTCTTGTGCGATGGCTCGCCGCCGCTCTGCCCTCGGCACCGGGATCTTCTGCGCGTCCTTGAGCGGCGTCGACATCTTCTCCAGCGTGTCGAGGATTGTCTGCGCCGTGGACGACATTGGCGACGCCGCCGACGGCGACACGCTCGCCGGGCCATTGCTGGCGGTGGAGTGGTTGTGAAACGAGGTTGCAAAGCTGGCCGCCGACGTGCTGGTGTTGCTGGCTCCCATTCGCAGCATCTGCGGCGCGGTGTTGTTGTGTGAGCTTGTGTTTGTTGCGGCCTTTGTGGGTCTGTGGTAGGGAGTGGTGGCGAGCAGGCGGTTGGCACGTCGGAGGGCGGTGGCCGTGGACGGGGCGGTCCCTGCAGAGCTGCCGCCGAACATGAGAGGGCCTGAAACAGGATGAAACGTTTTACAACTGCATTTATATGTTGCGGTGCCAATTCACGGCTCACCTCCGTAGAGATCTCTTGCTCTTAGCCTGGCTCCCCTGGAAGTGTGACCGACGGCACTGGCACCGGCCTGGCTCTGTTGCAGGAGACTGCTGCCATCATTTGCCCCATTGGCCATTGGACTCAGCAGCGATCCTCTGCCTCTGGTGAGCGGCGACCCGAACGAGGTGAAGGAGGGCGTGTAGGGCACCGAAGACGAAGAAAACGAGGGGTCGTCAGAGGGATCCATAGTGCCAACAAGTCTGGAGGGGTCTGCCCCGCGTGGGGCCGTCTGCAACAAATGCCTGTAGATTGGGCAACAACGGGAACGGCTCAGGCTCCGAGCAGCCCCATGGCATGCACGAGTAACGGGACTGGCACAAGAGTTGTGGGACGTGGACTGGCCGTGAGCCTGGCACTTGGACGGGTCCCCGGCCTTGGCGGGGTCACACTTTGGCGATTTAGACGAGTTCCCGCGGGAACGAGTCGAGCTGAGCTTTGAGAACTGCTGCACGTCGTGCTGTTGCTGAGCGAAAGAGGAGAGCGGAAATCCTACTGCTGAAACCGTAAGGAACCTCTGCTAAGTCGAGCAACAAGATTCGCCGGAAAAGTCCAACAGGGATCTTTTATATATGAATATACCCTAAAATACCATTAATTAGAATTTGGGAGTAATTTATACGTCTTTAATTTCAAATATTCTTGTTAGAAAAAAATACAAGGATCAGTTAAAGATTCCTATTCATCTAAATCTGTCGAAGTGTTCTTTGAGTAGTATTCTCGCTGTGTTGCGCTCTCTCAGTTGGCTGAGCTCGCCTCGCTGTCGGCTCAGTCGATGAACTGCATGGCCTTTGCAGCATGGCTGAAGCTCAGCGAAGGCCAAAAGAGAGAATGGAGATGGGCCAACTAAGTCGGGCTGAGAAAATGACCGAATCATTTAGCACAATTTAGATTAGTTTATGAAAATAAGGTGGGTACAGACTTAAATAAAAATTAATGGACTTGTTCTTACATTAGACTTTACAAAAGTAGCATTTAAATAGACAAAAAAAATATTATACAAAAAACCAGATAAATGCAAGATTGAATGTAAAATTGACTAAGGTATAGCCATGGTGCTCATGTACCTCATGGGAATAGTTCAACGCACATTTAACTTTTTAACTCTCCTTCTTTTATGGTACACCGCGTTGCTCTCGTTCCTGTACTGTCTCGGGGCCGTGTGACCCGCCAGCCTGCCCAAGACCTTGTTATTGCCCCGCCTTCCCCCGGCCCGGCACGCCTCTTGTCGGACTCATCTCCACTTCGGTAATCTTCCTTTTCTTCTTCTTCTCCCCCTTTGAGGCATTGAGTCGTTGAGTGCGCTCAGTCTGCAATCCTCGCTTTGCAGCTGGCTGGGCAGGTGGGAGAGGGAGAAGAGAAGAGAAGAGAGGAGAGGAGAGGAGGGGGAAGAGCTTAAGAGACGTGCTGAGGTAGAGAAGAGAGCTCGGTTACTCAACTGGCTGGGTCAAAACAGAGCTCAGCAGCTCGGATGGGCGTGCGCTCAGCTCCCACTGTTATCGCCGCGCGCACTCACGGGTTCTGTGCGCGTGCGTGCGTGCACCCAGTGCTCGCTCACTTTTTGCTTCTGCTGGTTGATCTGCTTGTGCGCCTTCTTGTGCTTCTCGCTCGGCTTCGACTCCTTTGGCTTTGAGTGGCAGTTGGAGAAGATCATCCTACAAGAAGAAGCAAGAAGCAAGAGCACTAATAGAGGCAGTTAAGGAGAACCACCGAAAACCATATACAGCGAATGGGACGCAGTCCGGGGTAACAGCAGTGTTGTTATTACATCGGCGGCTTGATCCCTTCCCACAGTGAAGTGATACTCGGGGCGTGTCTGTTGATGCTGAACCCACTGTGAAGGCGTGTCCGTCTGTGTTGCTTGACCTCGTCGAGTGCAGTGGGCGTGCCAGCCAACCAGACACCAGTCAAGAAGATCGGGTGAAAAGTGTTTTGTGGTGCCTGAAAGAGAATCCAACACTTTGGGGTCATCATGAGCTGGGGAACAGAATTATGGGTAAGAGACCCAATGTTGACCCCTTGTGGTCGGTGGCAGACACTCATTTTGTCGGCTGCTCACTCTTGCTTCTCTTGTTGGTGTTTGACGTGCCTTTCTTGTGGCCTCATTTTTTGTGAGCTGCCCTCAAGCTCGAGAAGAAGTAGAAGAAGAATCAAGTATAAAGTATGAGGAACAAGAATAATAGGAGAGGAGTGAGGGAGTAAAAAAAGTTGAGGAAAAGGAGCTACTTGGGTGTGAGTGCAAGAAAAAGGGGCCTCTAAAGGGGGAATCGGAGCATACCTTTGTACATTAATCAAACAAACAGACGTGCTACAGTTAAAATGTATATAGGACCTTTTTAAAGCCATGGATATAATTAGTACTAATCCACAACTCGAGATTTCGTGGCTCTGCTTTCCATTAATTAAGTCCATTTTCTGCTGCTGTATCATGTGACCGACGTCAGCGAGTCAAAAGGCCTCCGAGAAGCTAAACACTAAGAAGCCAAACAAGGTCTTGCAAATATTGAAGAAAGAAACAGCTTAAGCTCTTTTGAGTACACGTACACATTATGAGAGACATGCATACGAGTGCAAACAAGTGCTACTGTTGAGAGATGCATGTTTGCCTCCTTCTTCAATTTCATCTTTCAAAGAGTTTACGTTCACTCTGTAAAACATCATGTCAGTACATTCGATGCTTTTGCAATAACACGTCAGTAGCAGACATCATTTGCTTCATGCGGTGCTGCCACTACTTTTTTCAAGGGAATTTCCGAGTGAATGAGTAATCGATGGAAGCCGCATGCAACATTTTATACCCGGGAATATAAAAACCTTTTCGGGATCAGTGATGCATTACTGACGAAATGCTCTGGAATGTGGATCAAAACGTGTCCAGGGGAGATCGAGAAACTATGACAACAATGAAACCTGTCGTTATTTGTCATCTCTTTTGATGATTGCGCTCTTTTGTTCGTTTTTGGAAAGAGGCACTTTTTTCTCTTTAAACTTTTAAACTGCCTTTTGATGATCATCTTCGAGAAGAAGCTTGACGGCGGAGAATGCGATTTATGACATTATTGTGAAACGAAACTGATGCAGTTTGAGTGTCAAAAGTAGAACTAATAACAGCTGCTTTTGTCATAACAACTTATGATATCGCTGTACTAAATTACGGACCTTTTATGCAATTATATCGAATTGCCACCTGTACAAACTTTACATATTTGCACTTCTTCGTCGCTAATGATCAAATTATTGCAGTAACCCGAGTGTTGTGCTCTGGGGCATGTCAATCAGGCTGCATTCAAAAAAGCTCAAATAATACTTTTTCAGAGCCTAATTTCTTCCCCCATAGTAGGCCGACGATCGCTCTTATCGGAAACTGGCGTGTTTGCAATACTTATCTCCTATATTTTCTAATGCATGCAATCTGTGCAGCCCTTCTACTATTTTATCCACGTTAACAGCCGTATCCAAACACTGACTCAGATGTAATCAATATTTATATTGCCTCAACTCCCCAGCCTCTGTTTAATCCTTTTGCGCACTGCAGTGTTGGCTACAATCACAGACGCTTGAAATTGCTTGAAACGCGGGTGTGCCATTTGGGCCCGTCTTGTGATTTTTATACATATTCTTTCCATGGAGCTACAATTGAACATCGGCTAACATCAATGGTTTCGTAGGCCTACAAGACTTGCGTCACACTGTTACCGACAGCTTTCTTTAAGCTCTTTTTTACCCCCACTTCCCAAATTTCCTCGTCAGCAATTTCAAGACGCAACAAAGAGAAAATCCCCAAGATTTCCTTGCTCACTTTTTGAATCCAATCCAAGTTTTCTCCGCCGGATCAAGAGCGTTCTTTCTCTAAAGTGAGAAGTGGCATTTTTATGTGTTTATTCATTGCAAAGGGAAATCCAGAGGCATGAAATCTCCTTAAACTTCAAATTGCGTCGCGGTTTCGATGCGATTTTCAGCATCATTAGCACTGTTAAAGTCGTATCAAAACGTTCTCAAAATATAATGAAGCCTATTTTCATCCACACATCTGCAAGCCATAATTTCGTTTTCACTCCTCTTGCTTCCGGAGCAGAGATAAACTCGACTCTCGTCTAATAGCGCTCTCGCATTTTTGCAGATCCATGCTATTATATATGTTCTACATGTGTATTTTTGGCACAAAAATAACTTCCTGTTTCTACGAAAAGCGGGCATAACGACGACGATGAGATGAGCAATTCATGGGCTTTCTATTTTCCCAGGACGCTTAAGATTATATTGTGCAGCAAGTCGGTGCAGCTCGTGATTTATGTGCAGTGTACTCGCGTCATTTCTCGCCTCCCTCCTTCGAGGGGGGAAAATTTGTCTTTTTCCCCTACTTTCCCCCTGTGGGCTAATTATGCCTTCTTCTCTCCCACTGTACGTGTCCTCTGCTCGTTTTTCTTGTCACCATCACCACGCCCTCACTTTTGTGTCACCCTAAAACTCAAAAGCAAGTCTTTAGTGCCTCGCGTGACCCCAGAGGATCAAAGAATAAATAAAAGCTGCCACACTCTCTGTGTTCCGCGAAAAGAGGTCACAAAATCCTCCTGGAGATGGAATCTAGGCCATGCTAGATCGATGAGGAAGAGAGAGAGAAAGGCTTGCGACTGCACGTCGATATCAAGCCATGTTGACATTTCTAAAATGTCTCTTCCACTTAAAAGAGAGCTGAGCTGAGGTACTGCTACAAGCATCGTTGCTGTCTCCAGCACGCCGTGAAATTAGCTCTCATGCATGCTCTGGAGAATGTGTTTCATGCGCTGTCCATTTTTTTGCCCCCTGAAACTGTTTTAAAACTGTCTGTACAAATTGTATGCGTTTTCGAACCCCTAAATTTCGTTGCTTCTTCAAAATAAACCCTCTTTCTTTCTACTAATTTACCCCCTTCAGTCTATAGTTTATGCTAAGATGGAAGTCTTCCCGTGGAGAATTATCTTAACATTCTTGAGGGTCCGAAGATTTAATTCGAGGGGAGAAAGATGGGAATTACTAGCAGTAGTTTACACACTGTTTTCTTTTCTCTGCTCTCCCCTCATTCTATAAAGGCAAAATCCAGTTTCTTTCACGCACAAACTGTACAGAGACAATATCGTTTGCTGAAATTTATTAGAGTGTGAGAGAATTGTGAAGACATTTAAATTGAGCCTCGTTTCCGACGAAGAAGATTATCAGTCGATTTTCTCACGCTTTGACAAAAATATACCTTCTTATTATCACAGACTAACAAGTTGAGGGGGAGAGAGGAGACAACAACACACAACCAGGGTTGCCATTTTGTTCAAGAAGCAGGCTAGATTGATCTCTTTTTCCAGCTAATGTCAACAAAACAGGCTCCAAAATGGCAACCCTGAACACAATGCTAACACAGGTTGACCCGGTTTTCTTCCCTTCATGAGTCATTTTCTCTTCCTTATCATTAGCAGCTAGCTTCCAATCGCTGCGCTGATTGCACTTGTACTCAACACAAGTGGCTTTTTAGTCATTCTTGTCACAATCGAACTAAGAAGAGAAAAGAAACGTGGAATCATTCAATTAGTGACAAAGTCTTCTTCAGGTCTGCTAACCATCGTCAAAAGAAAAAGTTTCACAACGGACTCTTGAAAATGTAAGACTCTCAATGATGCTTTTTGGACACTCATTCGATTTAATGGCATATCGGTCACCGGTGAAGAAAAGATCAGATAGTCTGAATACTGCAACTCATGCGACAAATAATAATAATAGAAGAAGTGACGCCATCATAAAAAGAGATTATCAAGGGGAAGGAAAACCTTGTCAATTGTGAGGCACATTTGAGGATGATATTTCCTTCCTTGATGATCGTGGCATACGCATTATGACGCCAAGGCCGGTTGCGCTGACGCATTTCTTATTATTATTCAAGAATCCACTGACGCTGCCGGTTAATTATTGCACGATGAATCTTGTTATCATGTCTTCTTGACCTTTGACGCCGTTTTCACCATTATATTATCATATAACGGACACACGGGAGAGACGGCCGCAAACAAATGCTATTCTCTCTGTCCTTGTGAAATGTGTCGCTCTTTTTCTTTCTTGATGACTCCTCCGTCAAAGCTGCTCAAACCTCAACAAGTGAAGGTCGCGTTAAAACTGTCGGAATATATTTGATCTCCAAGATCTACAAACGAACTGGAGGCCTTGAGTTGTGTGCGCTTTTTATGTTGCCATGACTTGCACTATAATGACATCTCGTTCAAATATATATAGTTCTCGTGATGACAATATGTGGTTATAAATCAGGGCTGCAATTAAACGTGATAATGACGATTCATTCGTCTCAGTTCCGACTTCCTTTCATGCTTTTATCATGAGAGAGAAATGAGACAATTTCCCGGTTCAGCTTTTAACACAGATTAGAATTCTCAGAGAACGTGCTGTGAACATGCCTAGGCCAATGTTTTAGAAATCTGCAATTTCTTTTGTCTTCCTGTCATAATGACACCTTGATAACGACATTTCATGCATGGAAAATTCCCTTTGACAAAAAATCTCGCACACCACAAATGTGAATAAAAGTGAACCTTGATCTTGACCGAATTCAACTGTCACAACTTTTGTCGAATGCCACGTTTTCAAAACACATTTTAATGCTCAGGAACATTCTCTGCACGACTTTTTTCGGTGTTCATAAGACAACATCTCACGAATTCCTAGTTGGCATCTTCAAATATGAGCGCGATGACCTTGCAATCTTGCTAAATGGCACATCAGGAAGATAAAACACGTAGAAATGCCAAAGCATTTAACTTTTAATCTTGTTTTATGACTGGGAGACCCCGTTTTAAATGCAGCTTGAGATCATCAGGATAAAACATCTTAACGGACATGTGTATTTAAAAATGCAACATGAGACTATGGAAGAGTTCTACTCAAATTTCTCCCCAGTGTCTATAAAATGCGTTTTGAACACGTTTTGAAGGTTGAAACCTTAACCTTTTGTGGCGATGAAAACGAGGAGTAAAATCCACACACCGAATGGGCAGATGCTGTTTGCTCTAAAGATTATATTTTATCCCCAACGCCGCCGCCTTTTAACTCCCCCGGTAATTAATTTAAACTTTTTAGGCGATGGTTTTTCCTTCCCTCTCTTGTCAAGGCCTTTAGATCATCATCTGTTATGTTGTTATTATTTCACGTGTGTTTATTTTTTTGTTCTATTTCATGGCCATGAAATGAGGGTTTTGAAGCTACACTTTGATGTTGCTAGAGGTCTGTTGATATAATAATAATGATGGCGATCAGAAATGATGCTTCTGACACAATTACACGATTATGACATTTCGAATCTGACGGCGGAAAAGTGGAACAACATGTTAAGTTCAAAATATTATAAGCTATTATAAGCTAAAATATCGTTTGATTAGCAGGAAATTACCCCCAAACTTTGTCGATAATGGCTGTTCATCGGTGGCTATATATGATCCGAGTTTCCTGCGTGCAGCTCCCAATATTTCCTTAGCAGGAAGTCCCATAGATTGGCTCCCAAATATAATCTATTAAAACATATTTTTAACAACCTTAATTAAACCGGATCGAGTCTCCCCAAGAATGAAAATTGGAGACCTTTTGGGAAGGTCGGAAATATAACAATGGGCGATTTATCCTTGTTTTGCAAACCGGTTTTGAGTCTTCTTTCTTCCCACACTGTTTGTCTATTCGACGTTCCTAATTGATCTGACGAGAAAGGACATTTAAAACTGATAAAAAAAAGAACCGCAAGGAGACAGAGAAAATATTCCGAGGCCAGTTTAGTCTGGTATTTGGAGTCCACGGTCTAACAAAATTCCACGTCTTAATATGATACTCAAACTCGCTTTATCTATTTCCAGGTAAGAGACAAAGCTGTCATCGCGTTAATGAAAAAGAAAGGGCATCTGGTATCTGGCATTCCTTATTATATTCCATGATGGTTTGAAAAGACTCTGTCTGGTAATGAGGAAGTCACATTTTGCCTCCCGCCGCCGCAAGCAGCTTCCTTATAATGATCTATATTTAGAGCATTTGAAGAATCCTTTGAGTTGTAAACACACTTCTTTGCTTGCGGCCGCAACATTTGTCTTGACGCCGATCTCTTCCTTGTAACGAATTTAAAGTTCCGTTCTAAATTAACTGCTGTTTTTACATATCCTGGTTGGGAGCTGAGACGAAGAAGAAGACAACATCGCTCTCGACCTTGATCTTGACTTGTTTATTGCTCTGAAAAATACCTTTTTGGAGGAGAATCTCTTCTCAACATGACCTGGAAAGAAAGAATCTTCTCTTTAAAAAATGATCACGTTTTATCATGTGAGGAAAAACGAAGAATCGTCTTCTTAACTTTTTTAAGCGTTGAAAAGAAACGTTGTTGGTGGAGGAGTTTTGTGAGCATTTTTCCAAGTCATTGGCGAGGAACGAACGGAGGAGAAGAACCGAAACGAATCGGCAAAGATGAAATTGTAACGAAGCCAGCTCGGTAATAACAACATTTTCGACCGCATTTTGTGCGGGCTGAAAACCGCAGATATCGACGAACTGATCTCATAAATATTTCGTCGGATATATTTTCTGCTGATCCTACTTTTGCCAATGATCGATTAATCGAAACCTGCCGTATTATTATAGCAGCTGTACCAGTCTGTAATATAGCAACATGCCAGCCCTCCTTTCCTTTCTCCCTCAGCCAGACGTCTATATAGCCCTGGGGGGATGAATGGCCGAGTGGAGCTTTCCTTCTTCCACTTCATTCAGTGTCGTTGCCATTCATCCCTCGTTTCACTACTTCAGATACATTTCCCCTGCTTAATTTGGCTTCATTCACATGGGGTGCGATAAAGGGGATATTTGCTGCAGAGGGGCTGGGATTAGTCATCATGGAATGTGTGTCTGGTCAATAATATGACAGAAATGCAGCCATGTTGCGCTCTATTCCATGTAATGGTATTAGTTGTATTATAATATTAAGCAAAGGGGGAGAAAGTGGCTGTAATGGTAAATGGTGAGTTGGAATTGGCGAATCTGCTACTTCCAACTCTCTTTTTCCTCCTCATGAAAGGGAAGCAGAAGAATGCCTTTCTTGAAATGTAATTTTCCACTTGTAAAGAGCAGGAGACGACGCCTCCGAGGCGAGGAAATAAATAAAGAGATTGCTGCTACACTTCTCCTCCGATGACAGAGCGCTTCCTTGGAGGAGTCATTTAATAACGAGCATTCTTCTTTGGACTACATAAAGATGTTATTCTTCGTTACTGTCATCATTAAAAAGCTTCCTTTTCCCAATCGTAATCTCTTTTTAGAGGCCGCCGAAATATTGAACTGCCTTGTTGATGCATTTTCCTAATGATCACTCTTATCTTCTTTGGACGACTTCTTTCAGTTTTTGAAAATGCCATTTGAAAACGAACAGCGTGTTAAGATGTTCTTTTCCAAGCAATCGATTATGGCAGGATTGCAAAATACCCCACTGAATATTATTTTAAACGCAGAGTATTCAATTCTCCGCGGTTAGGTAGTTTTTGCCAAACCCTTTTTCCCGATTGGCCAGGATCTCGTATTGCACCCTTGACGGCCGTATTGTAACCCTAGGGGTCGCATACCGTATTCCCGCCTTGTCATGTCCTTCTGTCCTTTGCTATTTGCATATTAATGGGCAAATGATGAAGGAGGAAAGACAGGTTCTTCAAAAAGGGTTGGGTTTCTAATATTATTTTCTCGGTATTCATAAGGAGAACGTCATTTGGCATTTCAGGATGGTTTCGGGAAAGGAGAAACCAATTTAAACATTCCAACAAATAAAACTTGCAGTTCTTGGCAATTGGTATCTTAAGAGTCCTTTTAGAATACTACAGTAAATATTGAATGGAATTAATATATTTTTGTTACATTTAACTGTGCTTATGTAGTCGGATCTTTAGAATGTTGATTAGGCAAAGCTTCTCCTCATTTTTGCACCACCAAGAGTACTCTTAGGTGCTCTATGGATCCTTACTTTTCGTCCATTGTTTGTGCCTGTCAGATTCACTTTCAACGCCTCTAGGCTGCAATCCAAGACTTTAAGACTGGCCACCTGAGACCATTTCCTACTCGCTGGCTTGTCTCTCTCCGGAGGCATTAACTAGGATTATTATTATTTCTTTTATATTTTTTGCCACCAATGGAATGTGTAAGAAAAAAAGTTGCGACATATATTATTTCATAGCACAAATAGAGGAAAAGTAAGAATGATTTGCTATTACGCACATTCTGACATCGGATTAGAAGTTAAAGTAATATGTTAAGGTAGTAAATAAAAGACAATTAATTGTCCTTAAAAGCGAAAGTTTACCTTTTATCAACATCCTCTGTTTTGGGGAGCAGGAAACTCTTTCAATAAACAGTTTCCGCCACCTTTAAAAAGTTCCATGTGTGTATATAAGTAATTTCAACATCTTCCGGTTCATAAAACAAAGAGCTGCTGCTTTTAACCTATTTTCTCCATCTAACCTTTTTAAGGAGCGACAAAACGCAGTTACGAGACTTATTCTTCGTTTTACATAGTTTAAGGAGAGGATCCAATTTGCCAAGGTCGCAGACTCAATATATATTCGGTGTGTGCGTTTTTTAACAATTTCCTACGCCCCGTTTAAGAAAAGTGCTTTTCCCCTCGGCCAAGGTAGCATTTAAAAAGTACACTTAACCGTTTTTGCACGCTTCTTTAGTACAAAAATGAGCCTTGCAAAATTTCCACATTTTCAGCGCGTTCGGTCATATATTTTAACAGTTGACGATCTTTTTGGGGCGTATTTTAACCTCATTTTACGCCGGTTTTAGGCCTATTTTTGGCACGCTCTTGCGTTATTATTGCCCTAAATTGACCCACAATGGAAGCCAATTTACAAGACGCTTTTCGCAATAGCTGACAAGGACAAATCTCTGGGGAAATCTTGATAAATAATGTTATTTTGGTGAGAAATTGACGATTTTATTCTCACCAAAGTCGACTTTCTCCAAAAAAAATTAAGGGCGATATTTTTCCTCCGAGGAGATTTTTCCAAACGAGATTAGACTTGACAGCTCTTAAATTTTGTAGACGATAGATGCCTCAGTCATGATTTTACCTTCTCAGAGAAATTATGGATACGGCGATTTTAAAAACACCACGAGAGAGGATTTCGAAATCGATAATCGGAAGCCTCAATATTATTAAAACCAGTTTCAGATTGGAATCAATATCGCTCTTCAACCCCCTGATGGGCATCGGAATTTTATAAGCTTAACTCATGAGCTGGGATCGACCCCTTTGAATCTCAAGCGCTGTTATTACTTACAGGTGTTTCGTATCATGTAGATACGGCCCATTTATTTAAATATAAGAAAATCCTGAAACGAACCTCTTCCGTGCTCAAAGTCATTTTCCTGATCTTGATGATGTTTTGTAGCCCGGGGGCGGAAAGCCATGATGAGGAATTCCTCCATTTTAAAGGGTGCAATAACAACATATTTTCTACCTTAAACCACCTACAGAGAGCAAGAAGCTTGTTTTGTTGACGCCTCTGACCGCGGTCGTTGAGATCTCCAAAGGGTTGCCAGATTATACTATTTTTCATTGTTTTATGCAGTGTAATTACAACAAAATGGCAACCCTGACGAGATAAGCGACGCCAACGCCATTGATATTGATTCTGCCGTAAAACACTTTCAAGATCTTTGACAACAACTTTGATTGTGTTTTTGCATCAACCCAACTATTTTAAGAATCGAACGCCCTTTCTTCTTAAAACATTCAATGCCGTTACGCCACCTTTGTCATCGAATTATTAATCTGAAACAACGTTTAGCAGTTCCATTGATATTCACTGGCCACGCCCACGTTTATTTTCAAGATCGTTTACTCTGCGTAAAAGGACAATAAGATGTGAACTTAAACGTTTGCACGTAAATCTGCATTGCCCGAACCTTTGGCATTTCGTTTTTGGCAGCGGCTGATATTATTTATTATCCTCTAGTGAGGATTGCAAAATGAGAATAGAAAATGTGGATTCTTCTTCAAGTTGGGCGGGAGCGTTAAAATAATAAGCGAGGAGCTCTTATTTATGAACGAACGGAACCAATATTATGAGAAAGGGTGAAGGTCTTCTTAAAAATAGAAACCCAGGCGCATATGTCGAGAAATATTATTGCGGTCTCTTCAATACAAACGTTATTTTCCCCCGAGTTTAGACACGCTTTTTCTTAGCTATAATCTGATGATAAAATTGTTTTCTTTTCTCTCTCTGAGTAGGCGTGAAAATAAATAAATAAAGGGGACAAAAGGAGTCCGTTTCTTTGTCATATAGAGGCAGTCATTGGCATTTTGTCGTCAACATCTCTCTTTATTGTCAACAAATAAAACAGATGTTGCTGCTTCAAATGTGTCTTCTTCTCTTGGACAAAAGGAGGTGAAGAGCTGGCAACCTGTTTTCTGGGAGCTTCTTTTTGGGAGCGGCTCCTACGCAGTAGGCGAAGAGGATTTTTATTGGTGCCTTGGTTTGGGCAAAAAAGTCTTATCGTATGAAGCAGGTCCAAATAAATCTTCATAAACGAGTGCAGCAGAGTTGTGTGTACAAATACTGGTTATAAGGAGTAGTATCCTAAAGAGGACTTGGAAGTAGATAATATTAATATTTGGAGCGATGTGAGATTAAGAGAGAAAACCGGTAGTAGCCAAATCCAAAAAATAGAAACTCCAAATCTCATATTTTGAGATTATTCTCCTACGCTTGTAAACACGCATTCATGCCTGAAAAGGACCTTTTAACGCCTCGTTGACGTCGATTTGAAGAGGTCAACCGACCATAGATGGATAGATGCAAATATTATTATATGCTCATTGAATAGAGTCTTAAAAATGCTGCAGCGTCATTGGAGTCTTCAAACTGGTCATCTTCTACCTGTGCGCACTGCATTGGCTGCTGACTCAAAAAAGTTTGAAAATAACGTCTCTTTACGCTTTCTTGACTCCAATTTCGTCGTAATATTTTTCCTGGAAACTTGAGCTGCTAAGGTAGTTTGAAGAGCTATAAGTTGCCTATTTTAGGGCGTTTTTGGACTGCTTCTAATACTATAGAGGGTTGCCTTGACTCTCCGGGATGCATTTTTGGAGGCAAAAAAGTAACCGAAACGAATTCAAAGGAAGATATTCTGACTCATATTCCAACGGGGGAAGTTTGAGGTTGACCACATTGTAGTAAAACTAGTTTTGGATTAAAAGAACGGCTGCTTCACTTTCTACAATTTATAATAAATTTGCTCTGAAATAATCTTGATATCTATCAGTATGCATGGGATCGCACTCTGTTGCCATTTTACTTTTGAGCTTTAAGATTGGCAGCATATGGTGTGGAAACCCCAGCTCTACTTTGCATGCAACTCAGGCTTTTTATCTCGTTTTATTATACACTCCTGTTACGAATACGTAGTCGGTAGGGTACGATCACCCGGTTAAAAAGGTTGCAGATATCATGGCAATTTTCCGCCGAAAAAACAAATGAAAGGAAATTGGGGTGCTCTCACAGACTTGGAGAACAATGTTCTCCAAGTCTGTGGGTGCTCTTGGAACAACAGAAAAAAGGAAAATTACAGGGAAAAAGGAAAATCCCCGGAAAAGGGCGAAATGAAATG
>LR137197.1:4518-23119 GCA_900659605.1 Tisbe holothuriae | reverse complement strand
TTTATCCCAGGGTGCACCCCAAATTGCCAAAGTATGTTTTGATGACAGTGGTTTTGAGATATTATAATACAATCTTTCCGATTTTACACCACTGTGTCAAAGGTTAGCTAATGCCGAATCATAGAACATATCTGTGTATTATTATTACCAACTGTTGCAGAAGAAGAAGACGAAAGACTGAGCGGAGAGCTGCGTGCGCATAAGTGGCATTCATTTTGCAAAAAAACGACAAAGACTCCAGAGTGACAAGAAACTGGCAACGTTTTTAGAGAGCTCGTGTTGCGGTTTTTGTGTATTTTTCATACCAACAAAGGGTTGGCCGTAATTACATATAATTACCGCTTACGTAATGGCTAAAACCGTTTAAACATGCACAACGCTCCCCTAAATTAGGACAGAGAAAGGGTTGTTTGCTACTTTTAACACTCCCCTTAAAATACAGCCGTCAAAACAGTTTTCTCCCCATAAGATTGTTAAGAGATTAGCATTTTTCTACCTTCAACGGGAGTAAAAAGAGAAACTACACTTCATCAGGCAGCGGCGTCCCAAAACCCATTTACAGCTCTCAGCCCTGTCTACATGGCCATTATAAAAGCCCCTTCTTTCCGTGTCCTATTTAAAGTCTCCTCGATCAACAACGTGAGCAATTAACTTTTTCGGTTTTCACGTCAGCAAGTTTTTTTAAACTGTCCCGAGAAGTGTCCGTTATTACGTATGCTGGAAAAAGATGGATTCGAGGTAATCTAATAATGGAGACGTTTCAAAATTGATTGCGCCGTGCGGTCAGGTGTAATTATGAACTTGTTTTAACGAATGTGAGGAAAGTCCTCTGTAATTATGCCTGGAAGTTAGTAGTGGAAAATGACGCTCATTTCTCTAGATGTCCTACTGGGCGCGATAAGGAACTCAAGAGAATAAACCCATTTGGAAAGGTCAAGAACGCACGTTGCGTGAAAAACAATTGAAAACCATCTTCTTCTGAGAGATTATAATCAAGAATATGCTCATTCGTACACAACCTTGAACCTAAAAGATGCTACTCAAAATGACTCGAAATTAAACCATTTATTCTTCCATTTTCCAGGTAAGGCGATCCGTTTGACACGATCAAAATGCATCGAAGATTGCTCAATGCAAGAATAAAATCCCTCCTCTTCCTTTTGCGTGATATCCAAGTAGCTGACTCGGATTATTTGACCCCCTCAGGAGAGAGAAGGGCGGAACAGATAGGGATGCCATTAAATTTACTAGCTTTTATTATGATATCAGTGGGCAGTTATTAGAGTAAAATCAGATAATGGCATCCCTGCAGCCTTAGGAGCAAGAGGGGCGGATTTAAAGTGGAAAAATGACTTCCTTCTCCTTTATTATTTCCGCCCTCGTTCATTTTTCGTTCCAATTTCGCCTCCGAGAATAAGAAATTCGATGCTAGAATAACTGCATCATGATGAGAAGCGAGAATAGGGCTTTTGAGGGTTAAAATGGGGTCAAAAGGGGGCGGCGATGACTTAAAAAGCCGTTTAAAGAAGCACTTTATACAGTTAAAGATCTTCTAGTTATGCATACGCGCGTTTGAATTACCAAATCAGGATTGACCCATGTGCAAACAAAAACATACACTCGCAATTTGTTTGTGTTCGTGTATAAAATTTGCATTCAATGCGCATGAGCACACACTTGAACTATTCACACATATTCATGCATGGTGAAATAAAACTCAGCTGGAAGTCGAGACATTGTCATTCGAGATTTGTCTCTTGCCCGGAGCAATATCAGCAGGTAACTTCTTTTCTCTCCTTGTGTGTGCATTATATAATCATATAGAAAATGCGTATAAATAATATTGCGTACACAGTTACACTGATTGCGTCACAGAGAGAAAAACTCCCTTTCCTTGTGTACATTTATTATTATTAGTGGCATCCACGCAAGGAATCCTCTCAACCGTTTAGCAAAGATCACGCATTTATGTTTTAAGTCTTTGTCACGAAAAAAAAGGATTTTTGAGGGAAGTTTAAACCTCTCGAAATTCGAGGTTAAAAGCTGGCGTTGTGTGTGCCAATGAGCTCTCGTAAAGACTTGGAAAAGCTCTGCTTTTAATTCATGCATTTAAAGCTTTTCAACGGTGCATTTTCTCCTCCTGCTGTTAACGGTTCGATTTGACCTTTCAGTGTGAAGAGTATGTTTTGAATTTTGACGGTCAGTCACGACAGTTCATAGATCACCTAGAAATGACCGTTTCATAGCGGGGGCCAAAATAACAATAACAAAAGGGGGCCTTTTATGATTCTTAACCTCTGGATGTGTCCAGCAGAGCTCCTCGACCTCTTGCGTCACTTCTTCCTTCCAAGGCCCTCCCTCAGCTGATTTGCCAAAAACCAGATGTGTGCAGGTCCAGACTTGACGGGCTTGTAAGACAAGCTCGAGAGAAAATTATTAAAACATGTTAAACTGATCTTGAACTCGGAAGACGAAGAAGAAATTCATTTTCAGCCCATCATGATTTTGCACGCTGTGGAGTGTGTGATTAATCCGCCCGTCGAGATCTCTTTCTCTTTAACCGATAACGGTCTCTAGCCTCCTTAATGGCAACCCTCATCTCGCCAATTCGTCCCTTTTCTCTTCATTTATATTACTCTTTTGACGTGCAGAAGGCCTTGGCCTCCCTGTCAGCTTTATAAATGGTTTGTGTGTTTTTATTACACCGGCCACTGATGATGATCTCTGAATAAGAAGACAGTGCAGCTGTTTTGGGCGGCTTGCGCAAGACCAAGACTCAGCTCGTCGTAGGCCTAATCTTCAAAAATCTTTGCAAGAGATGAAGTTTCGATCACATGTTTATATGGCAGTCAAGGATGATGATGAGTCGAGATTCACATTCCGAGTATACTTTCGTTGGCAAATTCTTCTGACCGCAAATAAGGATGCTAAAACTTTTTTTTGTGCCGACGTATGTAATAATAATTAAATATGCGGCCATGATGGTCATTTTATGACACCGTAGAGGTCTGTAAAATGCTCTGGAAATTGAAATTCATCCGCAGTGCATAAAACTGCCAAAGAGAGGCCTGGAAAAAGTGTGGCCCTATAAAAAAGCTGGACACCGTTAAAAAAAGAGTTGCGCGTGCATAAAAACCAATTGTTCAACTTTAAAAAGAAGCTTTCCTCTCTAAAGAACCTTTAAAAAGAAAGCTTTTTTATTTCAAATAAACGTCTTTTGCATCGTCACGTCGGTTTGAGATTGAACGCTGCTGGCAAAATTATATTCTACACCGGAGAATGCTAAGTGCAATTAAGGTCTTTTTTAAGAGAGTGGCCCATGAATATAATAATAGCTCGCTCGCTGCAACAAAGTTGCATCCATTTGAGAAGTTTAAAAAAGAGCCAAATTTGGAATGTGCATACCAAAAATCGCTTCTATTGTGTCTTCTGTCCGGCATTTTGGAATTCTAGATGAACTTGTTGTGCATTCCCAGTTCGCTTCTTTAACCTTGAAATTTTTGGCCGAGTCCTGCGCATATCTAACTGTGGGAACATGCTTTTTTTCGCGCTCGATGGGAATATATGACATCATCATTTTATGGCTTATATTTTGTTATATTGTTTGGTCTGCCTTCTACAAGAAACCACAAGGGTGACCTACAGCTCCTTTTTAACGGTAATAACTCCATTTCGGTTTTCACATTTTCTTGGCTTTATTGCCGTTGTAAAAATGTTCGTTTTTTGGCAACCAAAGCATGTCATGCAGGAGGGAAATATATGATTATTATATGATGCAACCATAGTTGGAGTTTGTGTCACCTCAGCCAAGAAAGTTCAAACCTTGAGACTATTCCGCCTTAGATAAGATAATCCCAGTCTCATATGCCAGAACGTACACGTCTCAAATTTTGATTTCGCAAAGCCGAGAATCAGCAATCAACTCAGATTGAACTTGTAAATTTCAAATGGCTTCAGGCCTCATGCAAATCTTCTAAGACGTCATGGCAAAATTCCAAATGTCAGCTGATGACAGAAATTGCAATTGCTTAACTTAACATGTGCATAAAACAGGCTCAATTTCTCGGTATAACATGTAACAGGTCAATTACACTTTACATCATGCTCTAGTTGTGTGAGGTCTGAATCGAAACTTTCTTTCTTCCCCAATTCGTCACAGAGAACAATAAATAACCACGTCTCACTTTTGCGTACACAAGACCTTTCTTTCTCCTCTTCCCACACTGAAAATGCGTCATGGTATCGGGATCATCATTACGACAAGAGAACATATCACCTTAATTATGGTCTGTAATGTAATTATGTCCCCGTCTCATACCCACTGTGAACACGCCATCTATAGATATTTATGTCCTCGTTCAGAGCCCACTGTGCCTAAAAAGAACTGTTTTAATTAAATTATGTCCCGTATGGACCCACTGTGAACACGTCATCGGAGATCTACCTTTGCTATTAAGCCTGATGATGATGATAGTTGTTAAGAAGTCAATAATAAATGACGGGAAAATAAATTGCGAAATGGAGAAAAAAAAGCATCGCTGTCTTCACATTGGGAAGAAAAGTGTATAATATTATTATTATATTGTTCCTCTGACTGGCATGAAAAGAGTTTTTTTTTGCTGCACCACCTTCGTGAGAAAAGGTTCTCTGAGAAAAGAAGAAGAAGGTAATCTTTGTTCTGTTAAATAATCAGCTTTTGAGTGAGTTTTCTCTTTTTCTCTCCACCACCAAAGAAATGAGACCACCACTACTAGCGGACTGCAAAAAAGTATAAATCACTTTTCATGTCTACCTTAAAAGGAGAAAAAGAAGCTGCGTAATTGAAAGTAAGTCGACTTTTTCCCCTGTCTGGCGATATGTCTGTTACACTCCAAAATTGGCAATCTTTAATTACACGACTGCCATAATATGAAAAAGGCATTAAATCCGTAAATGTGCTGGCTTTTAAAAAATCCTCCCCAGCTAGTAGTGTGTGTTTTGTAAGACCCTTTTATTTTCGCTTCAAAATGGCCGGAGGGCACCCCTTGAAAATAAAGGAAGCCTCTGCCCTCGAAAAGAGAGAAGAAGTGATTGAATTGAACCCCGCTGTCGATCTATCTATTCTCAATAACGCCGCTATTGCACCATCATATTCTTTGTCTAACTCGTTCAGAAACGTACCCTTCAATTTTGACTGCTCCCATGAGGAAGTATCTTAAAGGCGGCGATCTATGACTGGCAAGAATGCTATTTTGGGTGCTACAACGACATTGAATTAGCGCGGTCGGGTGTAAAGCCAAAACCAAACGAAGCATCAATGATCTCGTTTATTAGCTTAGAGATCTCTATGGCCGCATGCGTCATTATTATCAGCGGTTTTGAGTCTGCGTAATGTTCAAATGCATCCTTCCTTGTTCCGCATGAAAACTGCACCTTTTTGCGTACATTCAATTATTATTTGAATGGTTGTTAATTATTATTCCACTGGTTATTTTGAACGGAAGAGGAGTAATGTTATTTGAGTTCCTTGTGCTCGGGTTTCGTACGCATTTGTGCGTCATCGTATGTTCGTTCCCACGGTGGTTTCAAGCGCGTTTTAATTACTTCATTGTGTGATTTGTGAGGCGGCGAAAGGAGGGCTCGGACAGTTTGAAGTGCACTATCTACAAATGCCATGTGTAGTTTTTCTTAAAAAGAAAGTCACGCCCTAAGAATGTTTTCTTTATGCTTTGCCCACCTTATTTCCGGCCTAATTTAGATCCTAATCTCTTGACGCAAAACGAGGCGGACGTTTATGAAGAATCCTTTCTTTGTTCGTTGCGTAACTCATGTCTTTCTTTCTTTTCTCTGTTCTTTGCAGGATCAATATGACAGCATAGCTGCCCACACGTCCAAGGGGATCGACTTTCTGGAGAAGTACGGACACTTTGTGGACCAGAGATGCAAGATCGAACAGGAATATGCGTCAAAACTGCGGTAAGGAGAGATTATTAAAAATGGCTTAATTACACGATGCATGTTTGTAGTTCAAGAGGTCGGAACGAATGTTTAAACGGGGTGGAGAAATCTGGAAATTATCCTGACAAAGAGTTTAATTATGTCGTTTTTATGGCAGAAAATGCAGCTCGTTGTGTGATAAAAAGTAATAGCTATCGTTCCCAAAATATTGTGTGTACACATAAGCTAATTATAGAGGCGTTTAAAGCGTACGAACAATCATGAAATCGTACCTGAGCTACACAAGATTTTTTGGTCTTTGCTGTGATTCTGAGAAAGCTTAATTTTCTCTGTGCAAACAAACCTGTTGGGAATATTAAGAGCTTTTTAGTCGCCCCACTTAAATGTCAAAGTAATCCTGTTTTTCGCCCTCGTTGCTGATTTAATCTCTGTGACCGTTTAAAGGCCAACCTTGAACTCGGTTTAAGGCCTTGAAGCAAGGCCGCTAGATGGCGTTGGTATCAAAGACCGGATAAATTCTAACAGCCTTATAATGCAGTCTTATGTAGACAGCATATCATCATAGTCTTAAATGTTTTCTCTTGAGGGCCTTACCAGAATAAATAATGTTTCATATCATATTTGCTTCGAATATTCATTAAACATTTTTACGGCCACTATTGCATTAAACTTTTTCCTTTCTAGTTTTCGGACACACATATGGTTGGGATACAATCATTTTATTGCACATACGAACAATTTTTGAACATTATTATTACGAACACTTTGCGCATCAACAAAAATCAATATGTCGCCTCCACTATTTATCAAAGACACCAGTTTGGGTTCATTATTTTCAAAGGCACTTTCGTGAGAGTTTTTAGAGGTAGGTGACGATCGTCTCTGGCTCGTCGTCAATACTCGACACGGAGCCGAGCTGGCCGAGCTCAGTCTCACTGTCCGCCCGGGACGAGGTCGACCCCATGGGCGCAGTCCGGTTCAGCCCGGCGCTCTGGACGAACAGCGTGATGCCGCTGGGCGGCCTAGATGCGGCCACGCCCATCTTGATCCTGCTCCGGCTGCCACCGCTGCCCGTGGGCGTGACCAACGTGGGCGTGGAGGCGGACACGCATTCAGAGATGGAGCCAATTGAGCCTGTCATGGCCTTTGGTCTCGCCCCGCCAGCTGCAGTGGCCAGCCGGTGTCTGGCTCTGGTGCTGCCAGCTGGCGACAGTGTCGTCACATGGCTGAGGTCTGTAAATCGTCTGTCCTTCGGGTGGGCGAACCTGGCTGAGAACGTGCTGGACGGGTGGAGAAGGAGGCAACCGACGAGGGTCAGCAGCTGCAAAATAAATAATATAACGTATTCTTTAGGACGGTTTCCGTTACCGGAAACAGAATGTGTCGCGTTTCCGTTCATAGATATTTTGCCGATGGCGTGATATTACGTTTCTTCTTTCATAAAATGTGACTGAAAATGCGTGATCGTTTTTATTAGCAAGCAAGTTTTAAACCCTTATTTGCATGTTTATTATTGAAAGTGAATGAGTCACTATTCGTTGTCTACATCAGATGCGACCGTGAATAATTGCAGCATCGTGCAGAAAACTGTGCAATGCAAGTGTAGAGCTATTTGCCAGACCTTTTAACGAATGCAACAAGGAATACACAGCTAGCTTGACTCTTCTTTATTGTACCTTTATATGTCAAATGCTCTTTCTAATGCGCATATAAGGCCAAAGCAGATGTTCTAAAACGCTATTATCGGAACAATTACAGTCAGGTTTTCCTATAGCGATCGAGATCACTGCATTAACAGTGGTTCTACTTTCGTCATATTAAAGTTACAGCACAGTGGTTTCATTTACCGAGAGCAGCACCGCAATGGCCACGGTGCCGATGACCCATCCCTCCAGCCCGGTGGTGTCCTCTAGCGACGCGCACGCGCCCTCCACGCACAGCTGGTAGTTGCGGACGCAGTCCAGCGTGCTGGAGCAGCCCGTGCGCGCGTGGCCGTCATTGTTGTTGTTGACGGCGTTGATCGGGGACACGAAGAAGGAGGTCAGGAGCAAGGCTGAAAGTATTGGAAATATGGCTGTAACCAAGGGCGTAATTATTTCTACAAGTTGCTAAAAGAATGGTTCTGAAATAGATTTTGATTACGTAGACTGACCTTTAAAGGAACAATAACGAACAAATTTATTTGGAATGTGAAAAGTCGCTTGTTTAAGGATACAATGCAAGTAATAATGCCGTATTCAAAAGCCTAAAATGCAGGCATATCTCCATGACAATATAACATTTGTCTGAATTATGCTTCATTTTTCGCACCTGATCCCTTAACCGCAACAGCATTCCCTTCAAGGTAGGAGCCGAGTGTCATGCTCCATCATTGCTCAGCACACGGGAGACTACGCCTGGCCCTCTTAACGGCACTAAATGCCTTTATATTAATATTGACAACAGCACACTTTAAGGCAGTTGTAATTCGAATCCTTAAATCGAAAGTTTTGAGAAGAGCAACCTTGCAATCCCACCGCGCGCAGAGTGACTGAAGTAAAAGAAGGTCGGGAAGGCCTCTCTCACTTAGGAGAGGAAAGAAAGCCTTAGAAGGCTCCTCTATCTGCTCTCGTAGCGTCTGCTTTCATACTAGTCGTGAGTGTGTGTGTGTATACACGCTTGCTACTTCTTTTTAATGCTAATAACAAGGCGCGTTTTGTAGCTGTGAGTGCTGTAAAATATTGTATTCCCGGTAACAGGAGCAGTTTAATGTATGAATGTGTGGATGAGAGGGGGGAAGAAGGAGAATAACATATTAGGTGTATAGTTTCGACGCTTTTGAATTTTTGATCAGCTTTCTGTGTACATGGAACAAATCACATGATGAATCATGAAATACCAACAACATTTTCTTCAATTTTCCCATTTTCAGGAAATGTCTTCTCAAATATTATTGTATTTACTGTAACCACAAAATATAATTTGTAGCTAATTCAACTGATTCTCGCAATCAAATAACCTTTTTTCTTCTTTCTCATATTTCAGGCGGCTCGTCAAGAATTTTGTCCCGAAGAAGAAGGAGAAGGACGAAGACAACATCGAGTAAGTAAATCCAAATCGCATACATATGAGGCCTACCCGACGCGTATCATGACGCTGCACTTTTTTCATCCCTCTTCCGTATTCCTTCAATGCAACGACAAGCGCGTCATGCAGTTACAACGCGCCATATTTATGCCATTATTATTAACTCAATCTAAAGGTTTTGTCCGATTCACGGCTCAAGGTCGAAGCTTCCTTATTTCTTACACGCTGAGTCTCATCATTTATGCATGAATGCCTCATACGCACCGTAATGAAAATGACAGTTCTTACCCCCAATTTATTATGACGAAAGAAGTGTGTATAAAGCATTTTAATGCTACTATGACCTTTCAAAAATACCAACATATAAAACATAAAAGTCTACAAGTAAAGGGCATCAAGGATCTAATTGCTAAACTTTTCCTCTGCATTTTTCAACACGTTGAGATCCGGTGTGGAAATGATGATCTTTCAAAGGCATTTCTTGGGTTAGAAAATCCTCTTTTTGATGTCGGGGAAGAAGCAGCAGCAACAGGAAGGAGATGTAATTTGCCACGCAGATCTTCTTATATTTTAGTCTGAGAGTAGCTAGTTTGGTGACCTCCTGACCCTTCTACTGCCAGTGCCAATGAGAAGAAAAAGTAGGAGGAGGAGAAATCATCTTCTGTTGTTGAGTTAACATTTTCTCTTTTCAGATTTTCGTACATGCGCGCGTACAAGAACCTCCTGCATGAGCTGGGCGACCAGGCTGGGCAGCACGAGCTGGTGGCGGAGAACCTCAGCACGCAGGTCGTCGTCGAGCTCAGCTCGCTCGTCAAGCATCTCAAGGATGACAGAAGAAAGGTAAGACTGAGTCTAAAGAGGTTTTATGGATAATTGTATACCAAAACATAATGTCTTTAAAGGGTCTAATATCATATTCCCACCTCTGATGGCCAGGCATCAAAATAAAAGATAATTATATAGGCCTAATGTCATGTCTACGCCCCAAAAACTATTTACAGACTCAAGTATCCTCTTTGAGTCTGATGGAGAGGCTGCACCAGCTGTCTTAGTTGTCAACGAAAGAAAATAGTTTTCCCTCAAATTCCAGCCTTTTATTTGTTTCCATGCTCGGAGGAGGAATTCCTTTTCTATCTCATTTCGAAATCCTTTCTTCTTTTTAGCACTTGCACATAACGAGCTTTGTTTTGTCCTCTTCTTGGATGCTATGCCAATGTCTCAATACACGTATCTCATGTGAATGGAGCCAAAAATGGCATCTGTGATAGCATTTCGTAAGGGCGATTCAACTCATTCGTAAGGACAGACAGATGCAAAAGAAATTGGCATTCTATTATTTCCACAAGACGCCATTATAGCGTTTCTTTTATAATAATCGCCTCTGGCGAGAAATTGTAACCTGTCTTTTCATTCTTCTTTTCTCTCAAGCCGCCAAAGTGTCTTCTTGCAAAGAGCTTCTTAGGCTATTATCGCTAAGTAGCCAGTACTTGAATTTTACTACCGGGTAATGGGTTTACCGGGTAATGCACCGGGTAATTTTAAAAATGAGCGCCATCTACAGTTTTACAACAGAACCACTAGATACTTTACAAAAAATATAGCAAATTCTAAGTTCTAACCTAACACTTGCTTAGTTAGTACTTGACCTAGACACAAAATAATGGGGAAAATGTTTAGAGAATCTATAACTATAATTATAAAAAAGTAGCATGGCCAGGGAGAGGATTGAACCTGCAACCTTCAGACCCTCCAACCACCACTATACCCACTGCACCACTGGATTTGTTATGATGGATGGTTGATAAAAACCCATATTTAAAGTCTGAGTTGACCAGCAGCCTCCCTGTGCCCCTCGCGCGCCGGCGGCGCGCTCAGGGCACAGGGAGGCTGCTGGTCATGGTCTGGGACGCTTGGCAAATGCCAGTGAGAAAGGTCACAAAAATAACTCAGTACATTACCCGGTAACCCATTACCCGGTAACCATTACCCGGCGGTAAAATTCAAGTACTGGCTACTTAGTGTTATTACTGCTGCTGCAGCTGATTTGTTGTAGGTAATGGAGAAAGAAGAGTATACTATAGGTAAAAGGGCACTTCATTGGTTTATCGTAGTAACTTTCATTTGATAAATTTTGAGTTTAATAAGTAAAGAATTATTTTAGATCTGGATACATTCTCTGTCCATTTTGAGCTCCTATAATATTGTCGCCTGAAATATCAACCTGGCCAAAGTAATCCAGACCGGTTTTTTTCCAGTTCCTTTGCGTTGCCGGATAATAATAAACCATTTGAAAGTGCACAATTGATGTTCTGATTTAGACTAGTTGCCCATCCTGGCACCATATCCAGGGCAGAAAGCCAAGTCCCGGCTCCTTTTATGTTAGAGTGAACTAAGCCATATGCCTTGAATTGGATGTTGAAATTTGTGGTGCAAGTATGTCATAACTGCGACTAACATATTTTATTAGCTGACGGCCACTTCAGAATTCATTTATGCAAGTGCACAGTGGTTTAGGATGGTGAAAACTATTTTCGTTTACCTGTGTTTCACTTTGACCGACGTGATAATATTTCAAACAATGTAAAACAACAATCTATTCGACACCAATCAACATAAACACATGGATGACATAAGTGACTTTTTAAAGACTTTCCAAACATATATTCAATCGTGCTTGCCATGCTTCCTTCTTAAAGCGATATCGTAAAGCATAAAAAGTGAAAAGAATCCTCGGTCGCATTTCTCCGCCTGCAGGAATAACCTGGATGGTTGTGTAGAAGAGCTTTCAGAAATATCGCTTAGTTCCACGCTTACAAAATTTAAGGAACATTCGTTATTATTTATTTCGTTATTATCGTTCTATTGACTGTTTACTTGTCTACGGTCTCTCAACTAAGTTGTTCATAAAGCTCTAGAAATTCTTGTCCTGAATAGAACACATGTTCCGGTATATCCTTATATCAAATAATAGGTGCACAGCTGCTCGTAGATTCAAACACTTAATACAGCCTATTTAAAGGTATAGTAAGCAAGGTAAATTGGTTTGCCAATTATACCTGTAATCTAGGCAAAACATATTATGTCGCTGTTCTTCAGCGAGGCTCGCCAATTCTTTATAGCTAAATTAAAGCACACCAGGAAGAGCATTATTAATGTCTAAGCTTCCTACAATTGAAATCATACGAGTCATGGTTGACATTTAAATCTGAAAGTGTTGCATTTGGCGTTTCCCTATATATTGTTATGGAGACACTCAAAATTGTTCTTTTTTCTCTTTTCAGCTCATTTCGATCCCAGTGCCAGGCTCTGACGGTTCCCAGCACCTCTCCGAATTCCACTTTAGTATTTCTTCGACGGACGCCGACGTCCAAGGGCCTCAGAGCAGCTTTGAATGTCTGGCAACAACCAATGGAGGAGGAGGAGGAGACCACCGATCTGGGTAAGAGACCTCGTCTAAAAAGCGTATATCGTCAACAAGAGCATTGCTTTTGCGTCGCACAAAGAAAGAAAAAGAGCAAGTCGTCTTCGCCGTCTTAACTGTTGTTCTTGTTGCTTAGCTTCTAGCAGAAGCAGCAGCGTATATGATGATATAGACTTGGCCACACCCGCTCGACACTGCTGCCTATTTGCCGTGGAGCAACCAAGTCGCTGCTGCCTCTGAAGAAGAAGAAAAAGAATTAGAAGCATAGCTTGCAGCAACAAGTAGAAAGATATGGTGCGCATGATAAGAACCTGTTTTCAAGACATTATGACATAAAATTGTTTTGCTGTCGTCTTTTTGATGATGTCTTTTATGTTGTTAAACGTTAAAGAGTTGCTATCAAATGTTAAGGATGAAATCAATCCAAAAGAGATTTCATATTAAGTCTTCTTATGTTGCAAGTGCTAGTGGCAAAGTAAAAATGGTCATTGTTACCTATAAATTAATCTTTCCAATTCGAGGAATAATCTTTTTTTTTCTTTCACCTCTGTTCTAATCCCGCTCAAGCCAGCCAGACGCTAGAACGCGCTCCAAGATTGAACTTCTACTTCAATATTCTATACCTATAGTGATGTACCAACTTGGGAAGTGTTTCAATTGCCTTCTACTCGAGTGTTCAAGGCCATTGTTAGAATAGTTCTTTCTTCCCTCCTCCCGTCTGCAGTGCTTGCAGCAACAGCTACGGGATATAAAGGGACTACTTGGATGCTGCTTGTTCCCAACTTTTTTTTCATAACGTTTGAGACAAAAGACTGCCCCGACTGTGTATTATTATATATAAATAAGCCTGCTATGGGTGTTAGGCGTATTGTAACATGGGGACTTGTGTGCCACGGGGCAGCTCAGTTGTCCAAACAACACGTACTGCCTGTGCGCTTCAAAAGCTGTTTTCTTGCTGCTTAGCTGGCTGCTAGTTGAGTATATGTGGTGTAGTGCCTTGGCGGCCCTGAGCAGGCCTCTGACGCTGCTGATGCGTGGCCGGCCTGAATACATAAGCGCTGCGTTGCGTTGTTGTCGTCCACTGCATCTACTTATTCTTCTATGTTGTTTCGGTACTTGGTGGTAGAATTTAGATGAGGAACGTTTGAAAACTGTCGTGGGCAGCAGCAGCATAAGAGATGAAGAAGAAGCTTATAGACAGCTAGCAGCAAGGCAAGCGGCGGCGGTGGCGGCAGCTTCTATCTCTTCTGTGGGGATCGCCTACGCAGCAAGCAACAAAGCCTCTTTAAACTTGTTTTATGCCAAATGGACCAAGTCTTAAATGCCAAGGGAATGAGGGATTCTTATAATGCTAATATGTTTGAATATATGTTTCCATTGAATCAGATTATGATAGTTTTGCCGATAGATTTAATAGTCCATTTATTATATGTTATAATTGACCCAATGTTTGTTTTCAAGGGGGCTTAATATCTTTATCAATTTTCAATCTCGTATGGTGTACTTGCTTACAAGATATTATCTATATTCATTTCATTTTCCTTTCAGCATGATGAAATCCATAGGACAGTTTCAAGAGAAGCTCCAGATAAAAGGATCTTCAGACACATTTGTCAAGTAAGAATATTCTAGTGTCTCGCGTAACACATTTGCCTAATCTTTTCGTTCCGCCGCAGATTTGGCGAGAAGATGGAGGAGGCTAAAAAGGAGAGCGAAAAGAGGACGACCCAGTTCCTGGACAACGGTCCCAGTTCCAAATCCAAGACTGTGCAGCGGCGGCCAATGAAGCAAACGTTCAGCAGGAACGGCAAGATTGGCGCCAGTGGGGCAGGAGCCGGAACGAGTAGCGGCAGTGGAGGAGGAGGAGGAGGAGGAAGCACCGGTGCAATAAGGGGCAGCGGAATGATGGTCGCCAACGCCGTAGGAAGTGATACCCTGGAAAGGCCCAATCTGACACACCCACACACGGCCATCGGGCCATCCGGGGACAACGGACAACTGTCGACTCACCCGTATTTGGATCGCGGTGGCAGTGGGACAAGCTCAAATTCATTCCACAAGCAGCAGCCCAATCCACAGTTAGTCAAGAGGCCTCTTCGGTACGTCAAAATAGTCGCATCTTTGGAAGCAATTTATCTCCAATAGCTGTTCTTTATTTCAGAGAACGGATCATCCACCTATTGGCTGTGAGACCCTTTAAAAAGCCGGAGCTCTTAAGTCGCATAATTGGAGGTCAGCAGGAGAATGAATGTGTATTGGATTCCAAATTATTTAAATCTTGCTTTCTCCTTTTCAGAGGGCGTTCGTAACGTTGATAAGAACAATATTATGCAAGTTCTGAAGCAGGTTTCGAACGTCAAAGACAATACCTACCAGTTACACCGGCATATCTGGAACGACGTGAGTGAGGACTGGCCGTTCTACACCGAGCAGGAGCGGCACGCCTTCCGGAGGCGAAAACCGCAAAACCTCACCCCTCCGTTCTCCGACGGCTCCACGTCCTCGAGCGGTCAGTCTCCCTCTTCGACGCACCATTCTTCGCCGCTGTCGGGACACCACCACGGTGGTATGGGACCTCTGCACGGACAAGGCAGTGGTGGACTCAAGCGACCCCCGGGCGGCGCTAGTGATATGGAGGCGGCCTTGTCCGCAAAGCGAAAGCGGGTGTCCAACTATGTGCGTCCGCCAGACATGCGAATGGAGCCCCGCCGTGATGAGCCTGTCGCCGTTAGTCCCGGCAGACTGCTCGGAATCAGAAGTCCACCTGTACCCACCACTCTCAGGAATAGTAGTCCTAAAAGTCAACTCTCCCAGGCAAGGTCGAGATCCCGCCATGGCAGCAGCCCTCAAGCTGCACGTTCTCCCTTGGCAAGCGGCCACCGGCAGCCTCCTCCTCCTCCTCCTTCCAAGGAAAGCACCCTGTCTCCGTCTGCTAAACGGCAGCAGATTCCACTCGGGATTGCCACGTCTCCATTGCAGCCCCCGGCGGCCTCCTCGTCACCCGGTGGCTCAAGAAACTCCTCCTTCCTCCGAAACTCACCTGCGTTCCATCGCCGTTTCTCCCCCCACTCCGGCTCTCCTCCGAATACGTCCTCTCCCCTTCCCGTCCTGCCTCATAACGCTCCCTCCGAGGGGCTCCCTCCTCAAGGGGAGGACGACTTTGAACTCGATAGGGACTATGAGAACGAATTTGTGACCATCCGTGACCAGGAGCAGCGCGTTCGATACAAGACCGTGTTCACCGAAAACTACGACGAATACCGCGCACTACACGACAAGCTACAGAGGACCGCTCTCAAGTTCGAATCGCTGAAGCGGGATCTGATGAAGGAAAAGCCAGGCTCGGCACAGTACGAGGTAAGCTTGATCTTTGATTCATTTTTGGTTCAGGTCAAACAAAGGCTAAATTACACCACAAAATACAAAAAGTTTTACTCCTTAAATGTAAATTTGTGATACTTTCAGAGTCTGAAATCGACCATTGTTCAGGAATACCAAAAGCAGCACCACCAGCGCTTTAAAGATTCCCAGCGCCAGTTTCAGTATCTACATCAAAAATTGAAATTCATCAAGTCGTTGGTGACTGAATACGATGACCGTATGGTCGAAAGGGCACGAAGAGAGATGCAAGCCTCCCGAAGCAACGCCTTGCGCCGGGCCGAGGTCCGCTCTTGACGGGGATCAAGAAGGAACTACTATAATATTGAGGTGGCGGAAGGAGGAGGAGGTTCTTCCTAGCTAACAACGTTTGGGCATTCAAAATAGTGAGTCCACTTTCAAAAGTGATCCGGTGGAGCAGTGTCATGTATACGAACGATGATTCATCTGTCCGTTACCAACTGGCTTGACCTCTACGCTTGCATTCGTTAGTGAAATATGAAAAAGAAATCGAGCAAATCCTAATATGAGCCTCAGTCAATAAGTGATATCGATATTATTAAAAGTGAGTGCAGTATCCTAACCAGAAAATAGTGCATCCTCCCCTGCCCTATCAAGATCAGGAACCATTCGTTATCTGCCCCTAAAGGCTCATTTCTAATGATTGAGCTATGGCTACTCAAAAACTCCCGAGAAAATTCATACAGGCAAAATTATATAGTAAAAAGTACTAGTTCTGCGGAACATTATATGCGACAATGGCCAAGGAGTATCCAATACAAGAACTTGTGTGTGAGCAAACTATATATCAGTCGTTCTAGAACTGGACCAGTACAATGGCCCCAAGCGCAGAAATGAGTGGCCTATTTAGTCCATTTGCCACACTACCCCACCCCCAACCACCCAAACCTCCCCGCTGTTGCTCATACGAAGGAAGTTGCCATACCCGAAGATGACAAAAGATCAAGATTGCGAACGAAGAAAAGAGGTCAGATGAGCTCGAATGGATTATAAAAGGAAGGAAGAAGATAAAATACGATTAGATTAAAAATACCGTACTCCCCCAGAAGTTAATATATGTTATATATTATATCTTTAAAAATCTATCTTTGAATATGGCTAGAGGGGAGGTATTAATTCCCTCACAAAGGCCCCCGTTTCTAGCTATTCACCAAAGGACAAAAGTTGTTTGGGCAGCTTCCAATGGGCGATTGGCTTGAAACAAAAAAAAACTACAAAAAAATATAGAATTCTATAAAATGATAAAAACAGAAAAATGAAAGCTGTGAATAAAAATTTCGACATTCCTCAAAGCAAGAAAATTAGTGTGGGAAATCTTACAATAAACTTAATTTTTTTATTAATATTAATGGGCTGCGAAGGCAGCGGGGTCGTCAATACCCCTTGCTTGACTATTATCATACTATATACTGTTTTTTTAACATTTTGTCTATTGGTCAGGGAAGAAAGTTTATATAATTATATGATTCATTACTGTTCTAGATTTTGGCGGTACATTTCCCCTCTTATTTGAAGCCCCCTATATGCTGCTGGAGAACGACAACTAATTATTCGCTAGCCCTTCCAGGCACGAGTGTTAATGATCAATAAGGACGGTTCGTTCTTCAGAGGCAGCCTCTATCTTTGGCAATGTCTGGAAGAAAAAAGAAGACCGTAAATACCAAGTCAAAGTAGCAAGATCAAAATACTAGAAATGTGCTGTCTTCTAATTCTTCGCCTTTGGTATCTGTGAGTTGAGACGCTAGATTACATGTACCTGCTCTGTAAGCGTAAAGTTCACAAAAGTGCCATCGAATTTTTTTTTAAATCAGCAAAGGAACACCTAGGATTTACCGCAAACAAAATAATACACATTTCAAAGTAATGAAATTAGCCAACTTAACTTACGACGAAAATGTGGAATATTCACCCCCCACCCCACGCCTCTTGTTACCAAGTTTTCTTCCAGTAAATTAGTTCAGATTACGGCAAAAGATCAATTCTAATAACAAACCATAATAACTGGAAAGATGTTGAAAATTGTGTATCATGTAATTATATTTTCGTAAGAAATGTTTTATTGACTTACGCTGTGCATTTATGGTAAAAAGCCTACAAGCAGAAAAAAAATCATAAAAATACAGAACTCTGCTGATAAAACAAAAAAAATTCTTTAGTTCATTAAACAGTGCTCTGACAATAAACATCCGCGAGGCGGCACCTAGGGACATATTTTGTTTTAAGCCAAGTTAAGGCTATATATTAATCAGGTTACCTTACAGCGTTGTTCTGGGAGAACCTGTGAGCAAACCTAGAGCCAGGCTAAAGTGAGTTTCCATTGATGCCAAAACCCGGCAATTACTCTAGAGCTCTTTAAGTAAAGCTGAGCTAATACCTACAGCAGGCTGTGCACGTGTGTGAGTGTTGCAGCCTTTGATAGCCTTGTGAGCCACTTAGGTAGAGCATGGATGACTATAGCAGAAGAATGGAACCTTAATGAAATAGTTGGCACCATATATATATTAAAAAGATTTTTAAAATATATATGATTGGCACAGGGAAATCTGAGCAACGTAATAATAATTTGGCATTTTTTTCTCGTTTATTTCATCCATTACATTACATCCAAGGTATATACAGTAATTGATTACATCAAGGTATATAGAGTAAGAAAGGTAACGCGCACGCGTCTCTTAATACTAGCCGCTTGAAGCTGCGGGCCAGGGAAGAAGGGGAAGAATTCTACGAATGCGCTGCTAACCAGCGGCGACTACACACAACAGTGCCTCTAATTTGCTC
>LR137192.1:7338-52576 GCA_900659605.1 Tisbe holothuriae | reverse complement strand
GGGAAATACCCAGATAAGAAAATATACGTACAATACTAGTTCATGATCGGCACATTTTAATATTTTATCGTGGTCGAACCTATATTATATGTAACTATACAAGGATGTCTCTACCAGAGATTCTTGAACTATACTACATACAATCTTTCAGCTACAAAATCATTGCTTGAAGGCCTTGAAGCCTTACTTTAATATTTGCTTTGTCTATTGGGCTTATGAAGGTGTACATGACGTTACCGCCACCATGCAATTATAACAAAATGTTCCTAATGTTATGAAGTGTTCTTGAAATACATAATGCATATAATGTCACATTTCTTATCGAGTTCTGCATTTAAATTTGTAGCTTAAGATGGAATAAGTAGTAGCAAGTTTGTAATAAATATTATTAAAGAGCTCTTCGAACCAGTCATATTAGTGCACAACAAGTTTTTCAAAGTCCCTCACATGGCCAGCATGGCCACAAATATGCGAATAACTTCTAGATCATTAGCAACAAACACGTAAATGCAATCAATATGTAAATTGTTCTGAACAGTGGACTATAATTTATGCAACGCATTCTCAACTTGAATGCATTCTTTCTGGCCCTATTTTTTGTTCAGACAATAAAATTAAGTTTCGAATTAAAAGCATGCTTACTTGATTTTCCGGTCGTGTTTGGCCCATAGCAGATAATTTATGCATATCATGTAACTTTTAAGGTTTGTCCCATTTTTGTTAAGGGGATTGTTACTTGATCTGTGGCTTTACCAAAATATACTACTTTTCCGTTTCATCCGCTAGATACAATTTGAAAAAGTGAAATACTTTTGTTAGGGTTAATCCAACGACATTCGGACAATATCCAACTGCCAATTTCTATATCATGTTTGTCCACCTCCGCGAAATGTCCTCCTACCAGAAACCAACATCAGAAAAGGCACCGTCAGATTTTACCAACTCTAACACATGTCTAGAGAATAAACAAGGAAAGATTGTACACGTGCGCTTTTCACCCTTTGGCATCAATAAATATGTAGAGAAGAGATTAAAATCGCCTTGAACTTGAAGTAAGGTTTCCAAAAATACCAAAAGAACATGCACTAATATTAGTTTGTTTAAATAAATGTTTGTTTAGCACATTCAGGGGCATTCTTAACTCCCTAACGTTGCTTATAGTACTTAATATGCTGTCTACAACTGGAAAACTTTAGTAACCCGACTCCAAGCAGCATTTGTTTGCTGCTTATAATTCTCTCGCGTAAAATCATCATGTGTAAAAGCGCGGTGGCGACCTTGCCAGAAATGTTTCTTCTCATTCTCTTCCTTGAGGCGCTCATAACGCTATTTCTACTAGGATGGAAAGAGAAAAGAGCGAATTTTACACTTCACCTTTTTGTCAGATTATTCAAAGGCGAGAACGTGGTGACATCAGCTTGAAAATGCTGAGTTTGAGGCTAATTATTCAATTCTACTGGAGGGCATGATATTATATTTTGATGTACGCATTTGAAAAGTGTTAAAACATCATATTTCATCATACGAGATGTTACGTAAACATTAAAAACATGTCGACTGTCTTGCAGTAGCGGATAATCTACAAACATTGTTTTGTCAATAAATAAACATTTTGCCAAGATACAAGTCACAGGCAAGTGCAATTTTGCACCCCAACTTTTAAACTCCGTGTTATTTTCACCCTTCTTAATTTTTTTCCTTCTTTGAGGAAAATTAACTTTTGCACGTTCCCAGCAAATCCCACTTAACGCCGTGTTTATTTTCCCCCAGCATTTAAAACTCTCTCGTCTCCGTCATTGTCTTAAATAAACTCTGACGAGAAAATGGTGAGTAAACACGTGCAAATTAAAGGTGAACATTTGAGGCCTATAATTAACAAAACAGGAGTATACTCCGAACATAACTAATAAATTTCTCAACTCCTTTGATTGTTCTACGGAATATATCATACACAGACTAGTAGAATATTTATCACCATAACTCCTCCATTTAGCAGCCAATACAACTCCACTTTTATATTGACCACACAATGCCTAAACTTGCTCTCTTCTCTTAGAAGTGGCAAAGAGGAAAAACAAGTAAAGGAGCCGCAGAAAGATTAGCAATCGTATTAAACGTGGGAGGACGACCGTATCGGTTATTTGGTCATTCTTATGCTTCCCAAATGAGCTGGTCATGTTATCCCCTGACCACAATATTGCCACTGCTGCCATCAGGAAATGGATTTTAAGTAGCGACTAGAGTTCAGGCATTGGGAAAATTACATTTGTATCATCGATTTGAAATAGCGTTTGGATGGAATTTAAAGGCTTACTTTGCATTTTAATGCAATTACCATTTAAATGTAATTGAACCAATACTCGCAAATATAACATGTTTTGACTCGTTTAATTGAAGGAGTCTTTGCACACATATTTGGCAATTCCACTTCTAGTGACCATTGTATAAATACGCGAACGGATATTTTAACTGCGTGGGTTTATTATATATTTGAAGTGTTGTCCCTCCGGCACTTCATATTTAGCACCACGTCATCCTGCCTTATTTTGACAACAAGCCCCTTAACATGTTGTGGGAATATTCTGCAGCGGCAATAAAACCCTTTTGTCACAAATCCCTGTTGCATAATGACAAAAGTAGAAGAGGGAGTCTGATTGAAAAGTGATTTTGTATATCTGGAGGAGACAGCTTAATGCAAGTGGCAACAGAAATCGAGGAGTGGCAGTAAGTAGGAGGTATAGGGCTGTACAGAGAGCTGTTATGGCCATCGTCGTCCTTCCAGCTGTAGTAGAGCAGAAGCCGATCGAGCGCGATTGCATGAAACAGCTATAGATATTGCAAACTGCCTTTCGTCCGTCCGTCCGTCCTGCTGCTGCCTGCAGCTAGAGAGAAAACTCAGGCAAGGTAGTTGTAATGAGCGACGACCGGCGGGCGCCTGACGACGAAGACGACGGCAGCTAGAGTCTCAAAGTCGGGCATAGATCTAACGTTAACGTGAGAAGAAGGAAAAGAATTTCAGTCAGATTTTAATGGGCCTGGCCACTAAAGACGTTTTAAGCCTGTGAAGGAGAGGAAGAATTGTACAAGATCAATCTTTGGTGGTTATGATGTAGAAGAAGAGTTGTAGTGAGGATGTCAGTTTAAACTCAGTTAGCATTGCGCGGTAAAATGTTCTTCATCTGAAGTGGAAGAAATGGCCTTTGCATAGCTGCGGTGATAAATATAACGAAGAAGGTCGCAGGACAAAGGTGATGCTTTCCGATGGCTGTTTGTGATTGTTAGTGCAATAGTTCAATATAATCAAAGATGGAGTTACAAGACTATGAATACATCCGGAACCTGACCTTGCTCTTCTTCCTCGAGCGTCTGCTGGACAAGGGCGAGGCGCGCAGCCTGCACGACCTCAGCTGCCAGTTCGGCACCAAGGGATTCAGCAAGGAGATGCGGCAGATTGCCGGCGGCTCCAAGGCTGGCCTGAAAAAGTTCCTCGCGCAATACCCAAGCCTATTCACCATTCAGAATGAGAGTGTGAGCGTGGCTCAGCTCGCGTCCGCGTCCAAGGACGGTGACGGCGCTGACGGTGCTGGCAAGGACTACCACCACCAGGCCATGCTCTACTTCAAGGACAAGATGAAGGCGTACGGGACGGATATTGAGGTTCCGATTAAGAGCCTGTTGGGACACCGGTCGCAGGCGCCGCCAGAGGTCAGGCACGTGTCCGGTCAGCACGTGAAGGAGTTCCGCGATTTCCTTGCTCGGTTTAGCGATGACTTTGTCGTGACTGAGGAGACCATCTATCTCAAGGAGTACGAGGGGAACATTAGAGGGACGTATTCAGAGGCTGATCGAGTGGCTAACACGAGCAGCAACAGCACCGTCACAAGTCCTGTCCGATCACGAGCGGCGGACGAGGAGCAGAGTCGGCGCATCATCGAGTTCATCCGGACGACGTTAATGACGTCGGATGTCCGCCAGGTGGACACCTTGCTCGAAGTCCTTGAGATCAAGTTCTTCTCCCAGGATGATGCTCCGGCAGTGCCGTTCAGAACGGTGCAGGACCTCAAAACGTTCCTCAAGATCTACCCGCATCTGTTCTCTGTCCAGGGGAATAATGTCAGCCTGCTCGGTGGGAGCAATGGGGGCACGCCTACTAGGCGCGTGTCTGTACGCGAGGGAGCGGCTATTGCATCACATGACTCTAAGGCAACACTAAGAGATCGGGTTGGGCTGGTTCTCCGTGCAGCTGTAGAGGGCAACAGCACTCGGGGTAGTAGCAATGCCGTGAGCAACAACAACAGCAACAACAGCAGCAACCCGAACTCAATGACCAATGGCAACAGTGAGAGCCAGGCTTCATCTGCCAACAACACTCCACGAGCACCACCATCAATAACAACCAATGTCTGGCGTCTGGACAGCCATCAGCAGGCGAAAGTTGTCGGTAGTGTTGAAGAAAGTCTACGGATTGTCAAGAATCTGGTGGAGCTCCATCCGGTGGTGTCACTTGGAGTGAAGGGGACTAACCTGGGCCCGGATGGGACTGCCTGCTCCATACAAGTGGGCACTCTCAAAGGGCACTCCTACATCTTTGATCTGATTGGCTGCCCTGAAATCGTCACTAAGGGTGACCTCAAATCCATTATTGAGTCTGAAAAGATTGTCAAGGTATGTTCTAAGGTACTGAAGGTCATGGTGACGGTCTAATTTGAATCTTGATTTCCAGGTCATGCATGATTGCCGAAATGAATCCGCCACATTGTGGTTCCAGTTCGGGCTGTGTCTGGAGAACGTGTTCGACACCCAGGCCGCCTACGCCGTGCTCCAGCACCAGGACAGGGTCAACCCAGTCTACAAGGTCAAGAACATCTCTCTGCTCAGCTTGTGCGCCCACTATGGCGTGCCAGGGGGCGATCAGATTGAAGCAGTCAAGGCACAGTGCAGAAAGGATGCCACATTCTGGCGACGAAGGCCGTTCGATAGGGAAATGTTGCAAATGCTCGGAGTGGAGGTTGGCTGCATCTACCCGACTCTCTATGAGATTCTCAACAAGTAAGTCGTTGACCGCAGCAGACATATTTCAAACGTTAAAAAGGAAAAGGCAATTACCCGTGACTTTTGAGTCGTGCTAACTCGACAGAAAGATACATTGTTAACGTTTTTGCTTTCTCTCCTTAGGCAAGTGACCTCCGAACATCACCCTCTACTAACGGAGCTGAGCCGAGAACAGGTTCTGCTCTCCATCGATCCCGACACGGTCAAGGAGAAGAAGCGTCAGCGCAAGACTGAGCTGGAGATTGCCGACGTCAAGGAGAAGCTCAGCTCTGCCCAGGCCAAGAACGTCGTGCTCAGCAATAGGGAGATCAGGCTGCTCAGGTGAGGATTTGATCTTGAACAATCCAAATGATAGAGTATCATGTCTCAACTTGATTTTTTCAGATATATTGATCTCTCCGAAGAGGATGTGAAGAAAATCAAAGGGTCACTGAAGGTCGCAAAAAAGTTGGAGAAACTGCAAAAACCGTATGTTATACCTAAGTACTATAGCAAGCATGCTTGCTATAGTACTTAGTTATACCTAATTAACGACATGATTAAACTTATTAATCTCAATACTCATTACAGACCACCTACAACTGAAGAAAATGGCTCCAACCCACCCAGCCTGGAGTCGATCTCTTCTTGCACGAGCGGTCTCTCGGATGACAAGTCTGGAGACTCCCTCTCCAACAGCCCCGAGCACGGCAAGACCATTCGGAGGATCTCCTCCGACACGGACGTCCTTGGCTCCCACAAGGCGGACGCAGAACTCCTCCGAATTGAGAAGCTGGAAGCCATGATTGCGGACATCTCCTCGTTCGGAGGTGCAGACTCTGGCGGCACGCCCTCCTTGGAGATGTTCGCGGTGACTGAGAAGCGTGAGGCTGAGACGCAGACGCACTCCACCGGGGATATTGTCATTACCAAGGTGTATTCAGAGTGAATAGTGGAGTTATGAGATGTTAAAATATGTGAGATTCAAACTTGAAAGCATTCCGTCCTATTATAATGAGAAAGAAAAGGTGCAGCTTGTGAGGAGTTATATGCAGGGATATGCGACGAAAAGGTGGTTGTCGCAGCTCCCTGGTTATATGAGAGGGAAGCCGTGGTACTTATATTAAATATCAATGGCGAAGAGAACACAATAATGGCTAATTCTACTGTAATAGCAACAGAAATCTTCTGCAACAGCACACAAACACTTACTTGGTATCTAATATGAACTACATTAAATTCAGCAGTGCATTCGTTTAATAGATTGGAATAAACACAGAAGTGTACCTTAAACAAACCCTCCATACGCATTTGACTCATTCTCTAAACATTCGTGTCCTAGATTATCCGCTTTTATTACGAAACACTTGTGCTCTATTTGATTACATTACAAATGTGGCCGATCTTATCATTCAAGCTAGCGGCATGTTGGATTGAAATATGTAGAGCCACAGAGTTTAACTCTGTGTGTAGAGCATATGTGAGGACTGAGGAGAGAAGATCCCGATGCAAGAGAGAACAATAACGGGGCATAAGATGAGGGGAATGTGGATACAAAGTAATAGGCTAGTAGCAGAACAAACCGGTTGCACGAAAAATATTTGGAGATCTAGATTGCGTTTTGTATTCCTCAATATAAATTTACTTCATAATATATAAGTTAGAAATTTAAAGCTAAATTCCAGTAAAAATAAAGTTTTTAACTAATAATCAGAAATTTGGCGGAATGTCATCTACTTAAAATAGTGAAAGTTTGTGGAAAAAGCTCCTTGTTGAGTATCATCATTATATGAGTGACTGCATAAGGAATCTTAAAGCAAGATATTTTAGATATACCCCTATCAAAAATCTCTTCTTAAAGCTAGGATCTCTGGGAATCTTCCGGCTAAGATCATTAAAATTATCTTTCCCCCGGCCTCCAAATATTTTGCTCCCCCTGAGCGGAAGATTCTTTCGAACGTTTAGAAACCTTCAAAACTTGCGCGCTCAGCGCTCAACCAAGTGTTTTGAAGTTTTGAACATTTGAGGCTCAGCCTAAACAAAAAATATCTTACAAATGTGTAAAGTTACTGTAAACTGTCTTAAATTTTACTTGGGCCTTTAATTACATTTAACAGCATCAGAATGTCCCGACATCGAGTCAACTCCTCCACCACGGCACCATCGTCTCCTGCGTCGTCAAGACTCGACGTTTCCGACGTTCTCTGCCACATCTGCCTCGGAATCCTCATCGAGCCCGTCACAATGCCCTGCAAACACCGAATGTGCTACGTAAGTAAAACATATTTAACCATTATTATTAACTTACTACTAAAGTAAACTTTCCAGGTTTGCTTCACCAGAAACCTCGAGATCAACAGTTTAAACTGCCCCATGTGCAAGAAACGCATCGGAACGTGGGCAAGACGCTGCTCAAAGAAGCTCGTCGACGCCGCACTCTGGGCCCAGATTCAGTCCCAGTTCCCTGAGCGCGTGGCCCTCAGGCAAGACGGCGTCGAGGAAGACGCGGGTGACCTGGACGAGCTGTTCCCTTGCGTGGCCACGCATCTGTACGCGGAGACGGGCAGTATCAAGGAGGAGTTTGAGCGGGGTATGGAGGAGGAACGGAGGGAGAGGGCCGTGGCAGAGGAGGAGCAGGCCTCGGAGGAGCTGGCAAGGCGGTTGCAGTTGGAGCAAGAAGAGGAGAAGGTGGTGGTGGTCAAGAAGTCTCCGAGTCTTAGTCAGGGGTCCAGCAGTCAGAAGAGTATAAAAGACATGATGGTTCCCAAGGCAGGGCCGTCCAAACCGCGTTCGCCATCGCCAGCTCTCTCCATCCCCAGGGAGGTCCTCCTGTGCCTCACAGATGCAGACATGGACCAACAGCTGAACGCGTTCAAGCGATTTGAGCAGGAGCAGCGGGATCAAGAGTTGGCTGCGCGGTTAGCGGCATCGCCGCTCGGCAAGGAGAACAGCTCTGGGCTCACTCCGACGAGGGGCAGCAGCAGCGTGTTCAAGGCCAAGAAGGAGAACACTCCCAAGGGGAAGCGCTCCATGAAGCAGCTCTCTCTGAAAGAGACTTTTAAACGGGTGGCGTGACATTTTTACGCTTTTATTTATGCTCATACTCCAGTTATGACCCGAAAAACAGTCAGAAATTTCATTTATAGTGACTAAACGATACGTATTTCTTCGCACACTTTTCATTTATAATCATCACATATATTCAATAAAGTTTTTGAAAGAAGAGAGATTACGGCCTCAATGCCGCCAAGACCGCTGTTAGCAAGAAGATGTAGAAAGGCGGCGGTGTTCCAATCGACCTAACAGCGGCACTCCGACTCGAAGACGCGTAACTGCCGCCACCGAAGCCGTTATTAATGAAGTCGTCAAATGTCCGGACATCGTCCTCAAACGTCTTGGTCTGCAGAAGATCCTCCGCGTCCAGGATGGACTTGGGCAGCTTCTGACTCGCGTCAGGGTCGCCGCCAGAGGTCGACCTCGGCTGCTCCTCCGTTGCGGCAATGTGGTCGTGGTGATTATGTCCGTGGTGACGTGGCGCGGTCTGGCGGCGGAGGTCCTCGTCGCCCTGGGACGTCTCGTCGTCCTCGCTCGTGAACTCGACATGGCGGGGGCCGCTGGGGAAGTAGCCGGAGCTTGCGGTGGTCGTCACTTCAATCTTCTTGGGGAAGCAGTCTTGCCTGAAACGAATTTAGTTCATAACTAGTGACCGCGTAGTGTTTATGGTGACTTACTGGTCTACTTTACACGTGCTCGTGAGCATGCCCAACGCCTTATCGATCCAGACCTCTGGGAAGTTGACGCTGCCCATGGCGACATCGGAGCAGCCCTTCTCCGCGCAGCAGGGCTCAATGCGCTCGTTCAGGCACATTTTTAGGCCGATAGATGAACTAGAAACGGAAGTATTTTATATTGATTACAAATGCATCTTCTAACGCTTACCAGCAGATGTCCCTCTTCGGCGTCCCCCTGTCCATGGCCGCGATGAGCTTCTGATAGGCATCGTTGCACACGGTGACCTCGCTGATCTGCTCATTGATGCAGTGCGTGAACGCCATGAAGCCGCCCTTGAAGTCGTCGTTGGTGCAGATCTTGTGCACGGTGTTGATGGAGTCGCCGACGGCGCGGTTGATCTCGTCGTGCTGGAGTTGGAGGCCGGAGCACGTCTTGGTCATGTTCTTCAGGCAGACGAGGTAGTTGGACCACGTTTTGGGGAATTGTCTAGAAGTTATTAACATTATATTTCCGAGAACCCAATATACCGGATATATACCCCTTTATCCATTTTAAATGCATATGAAAATCCAGTCTATGAAACAGTAAATGTCTTATGACGGCTCTAATCAGTCTATGTATAATTTTAATAAATTGTTAGCTTACTCGCAAACGCTCTTAACCGCCTCATCTGTGATCGGCAGAAACGAGTTTGGATCTTTGATGATTGGGTAGACCGACTTGGCGCACTCATCCACATCGCAATCACCAGAAACATTGGAGCAAACTGAAAATAATTGCCGGTTTATTCATGAGATTAATCCGTGGTTAAACAGGGCTTATAACCGCAGATTCGAGGACACATTACAGGAGCAAAAACAACAGCAGGAAATTAAAGTAACACATGTCGGAAGTGAAGCAATAAAAACCGCACACATACGCAAAGAGAGGAAGAAATAAGGAACAAACAATTTGCATCTAACATCATGTCTTTATTTCACAAAATATACCTCTACATCTCAATTTTATTCATATTTTATCTACTGTTCTGCCAGCAGCGATGTCAGCCGGGTTAACGGTGATCGTCTTGGTGCAATTGTACGTCTTATAGATGCCCACAAGTCTGTCCGCCAGCTCAAACATGTTGCTCCGCAGCGAGATGATGACAAACTGCGCATTCTTCGTCCTCTCCTTGATGTAATTCGCCACAATGGACACGTTCTTAAAGTCGAGCGCGGCGTCAATCTCGTCCATGACGTACAGCGGCGTCGGCTTGTAGTAGTGCAGCGCGAACACGAGCGCGAGCGACGACAGCGTCTTCTCGCCGCCGGACAGGTTCGAGATGTTCTTCCAGGACTTTTTGGGCGGGCGCACGCTGAACGTGATGCCCTCGGAGAACGGGTCGAGCGTGTCCACGAGCTCCAGCTCGGCGTCGCCGCCGAGCGTGATCATCTGGTACATCTCCTTCAGCTTGGTCGTGATGATGCCGAAGCCCTTCAAGAACTCGTTCAAACGCTGCTTGCGAAGCTCCTCAAAGTACTTCTTCTGCTTGTCCTTCCGTTCAGAGATGGCGGTGAGCTCGCCCACGCGGTTCAGGTACACGGCCTCCTTCTTGTTGTACTCTTCGATGGCGGCGAAGTTGGCCGACTGGCCGGCGAGGTTCTCCTCCGTCATGCTCAGCTTCAACTGATGCGCCTTCATGTCGAGGTCCCGCAACTCATCCTCCGAATGCGTGGGTAGCTCGAGTTCAATTTCGTCTCCAGGAACGTCCTTCAGCTTGAGTCGTTTGAGCTCCCGCCGCCAATGCGATGCCGTCTTTGCCACCTCTTTGATTTCCTTGTCGAAGCCCTCCCGAGTCTGGTTGATCTCAATCTGCTCAGATTTGAGTTTGTCCTCGGCCTCCTTGAGCTTTTTCACCTCTTCGGAGAGCTCTTGGCATCGATCGTTGGTCTCGTTTTCCTCCTTCTTGAGTCCTGCCAGACGCTCCAGAACTTCCCTACTCTGTTGTTCCATCTCCTCACGCTGAGCCTTCAGTTCGCGCATCTTGTTCTCAGCTTCCTTGACCTCGTTCTCATATCCCTCCAGCCGGTCCTTGATCTTCTTGAGGTCACGCTCAGCCGACTTGATGCCCACCTCGAGAGTAGAGATCTCCTTCTTAAGCTTGCCAAGCTGGTTGTTGACCTCATCCAGCTTCTTGCTGATGGCCTTCAGCTTTCCAGACTTAATCTCCTTGATCTTACGGTTGAGCTGAGACACCTTGGCATCGACCTCGTCAACCTGCTCCTGGATCTCGTCCACAGAGGCCTGCTGTTCAGCCTCCTTTTCGCTCAGCGCAGCCAGCTTCACCTCATCCGGCTTGGTCTTCTTGAGTACGGCAGTCTGGGACTTGACCTGGGACTCCAGTCCCTTCAGCTTCTCCTGGAGATGCCTGATGTCCAGGCCAAGCTTCTCCAGCTCCTTCTCCTCAGCCGCGATGACCTTCCGCGCGTTTGCAATGGCGCGCTCCAGATCCGTCTTCTCCCTCAGCGCTTCGTTGTGCGCGTCGCCGAGTTGCTGCAGGTTGCCGCGCAACTCGTTGATGTTAAAGTCTTCCTCCTCCTGCTCCACCTGAGTGCCCATCTTGCCTTTGGATGCCTTGCCACCTCCCGAGATGGATCCGGACGTCTCATAGATGGCACCACACTGGGACACGACGCGATAACGGGTTGCGCTATACGCCACGCGGTGAGCCTGGTCAACATTCTTGGCGACCAGGGTGTCACGCACGGCAGCATAGAATGCAGGCAGGAACTGGTCGTCGGTCACCCTGATCAGATCATAGAGTCGCTGAGTGTCCTCGGGAGACTTGAACCCACCCTGATTCTTGCGTCCGAATGACGCCGTCTGCTTGTCTAGCGCGAGGAAGTTTCCCCTGCCAATGTTTCCTTCGCGTAGGAACGCGATGCACGCCTTGGCAGTGGTCACGTTGTCGACGAGGATCTGGTCCAGCTTGCCACCGCCCGCAGTAGAGATGGCGATGTCGTATTGGGCGTCGATGGCGCCGAGGTCGCCCAGGCGGCCAAACACGCCGGGTAGGCGTCCGTTAGCCTTGGCGCGGAGAATGGCGTCGAGGACGGCGCCCTTGCTCTTGTTGGAGGACACGCGAGAGTTCTTCTCCTGGAAGTCCTCTTGAGCAGCGTGGTACTTCTCGCCCAGCTTACGCTCACGTTCAGTCACCTCGCGGAGGTCCTTCTCGTGCTTGGCAAACTCTTTCTTCTTCACCGGCAGGTTCTTCTCGAGGTCTGCCATGCGCTCTTTCTTGGAGTCGACATCGCGCTCTGCCTGATCCCTGCTTGAGGTGAACTGCTCCAGCTTGCAGCGCTCCTTGCGCTCGTTGTCGTTGAGCAGCTCCTTCTCCATCTGAGTCTGCCTGAGCACACCCTGCCGCTCGTTGAGCGTGTTCTTCAGCCCGGCCAGCTCGGTCTCGTGCACCTCCCGCTCTTCCTGATACTGCTTCGTCTCCTCGTTGAGCGTCGCCACCGCCTTGTCGTACTTGGCCTGCTCAGTCTCCTTGTCAGTCTCGAGCTTGCTCTTTGTGGCCTCGCACTCGGCAATCTTCTCCTGGTTGACCTCAGGCACGCGCTCTTGCTTCTCCAGCTTCTCCTGCTCCATCTTGGCGAGGTGCATCAGCTTCTTCCTCTTCGTGTTGAGGTTCTTCATCTCCTCCTTGACACTCGAGTCCTTGAGCTCGTGGTCGTTGAACCGATCCTGAGCCTTTTCGAGCTTGTTACGCACCTTGCCGAGATGCTTGCGCGTCTCCTCGAACTGCTCCTCGCCCGCCGTGCGCTCATCCGTCACCTTCTTGAACTTCTCGAGCGACTCGCTGGCGCTCTCCTCGTACTTGGCCTTCTTCGCCTCAACCTTCTTCAGCTTGTGCTCGTTCTCAAAGACATAGTGCTGGTAGGCGAGGTTGCGCTCCAGGGCCACCTGGTTCTCCAGCCGGATGTAGTCGAGCGCCTCGTTCCGCGGCCCCTCCAGCTCATCCTTCTCCTTCTCCACGAGCTTCACCCTGTTGAGCTTCTCCATGCGGACCTCGTCCAGCTTGGACACGGAGTCCTTGAGCAGATCAATGGGCTCCTGGAACCGGAACGAGCCGATAATGTCCTCCAAGAACTCGAGCATTCCCGTGTCGCTGGGCGTCACTCCCTTGGGCTTCATGAGCGCGATCTGCTCCACCTCTCCCTGCAGGATGAGGAACCGGTGGTGGTCGAGGTCGATGCCCTTCTTCTTGAGCAGCGCTTGCACCTCCTTGAACGTGACCTTCCGCTCGTCGATGCGGTAGTACGACGAGTTGTCCTTGTGGACGGTCCTCGACACGCTGAAGCGAGAGCCCTCGACGAGGTCAAACTCATCCTCGCCCCTGTCGACAATCTCCTGGAAGTGCACCGTCACGGTTGCGAACATGAGGTCCTTGTGGTCCTCCGAGTTGTGGATGAGCACGGCGATCTTCTTGGATCGGATCTTCTGGGCGCGGTATCCGAACACGAACAGCATCGAGTCGATGACGTTGCTCTTGCCGGAGCCGTTGGGGCCGACGATGGACGTGAAGCTCTTGTGGAACGGGCCCAGCGTCTGGCGGCCGGCGTACGACTTGAAGTTCTCGTTGTCGATGTGGGTGATGATGAGTCTGGGCCGGTCATTGTCGAAGGTGAGCGCCGGCGGGGGCGGCGGCGGGATGCGGAGCGTGCCAAGGGTCAGAGAGCCGTCGTCGTGGCGGACGAGTTCGAGGTCCTGTTCGGCGAGCTCGTGGTCCGGGTTGGGACCTTCGCCGTCAGAGTCCATGGTGGCAGAAGCACTGTGGATTCACCGGTGTCACTGTAGTTTAAAGTTCTTTTTGTGAAGCGGTTCTTCTCCGTTTTCCGTTTTCAAAACAAGACAAAGTTCGTTGCGCGGGCGAAAATTGCTCGGCTGAGGCAGGGGAGACAGAAAGTGGAGAAAAGGCGCCAAATTTGAACTAATTTTGAACGTCCTCTTCCTTCATTCAAAGTTCACTGATGCATGAGTTCTGAATAACTTTGACATTGTTAACGTTCAACAAGCACTATTTTTATCTTTGTTACGTTTAGAAAAATTCCTTTATGCAATCGCTGAACTTCATGATAATTTGTGAATGAGAGATATAAAATCTAAAAGTCTAAAATCTAAAATGAGTCAGAGTAAAGTTTTGTAGACGCCTGTAAAAAAATAACTTGCTCTATGTATATAAATAGAGTTAAAAAATGTTTAGCAAGAATGATTTTACAGCATTTAAATACTTGCAAGCAATAACATTCATGTAGGATTGCAGGATTTGGGCTGAACGGGTCCCAACTTCTAAAAATCCAATTCTAAATGACAATATAAAAAGCTTTCTTTAAAAAAAATCCACCTTCTCGAATATTCTCTTAAGTTACTTTAGTACTTATCTATTATATTATTATATCCGGAACGATCCCATATAGAGATGAACATGTATAACATCCTCCTTATTTGAGTTATTTCCCCTCTTATAGACTAGTTTAAGAAATGTACAGTGACTACAGCTAAATGTATTCCAGTGTTATGCTTATGCATCCACTTCATATTTCGTTTAACTATGTATAATTTAAGACAAATTGGACACTTAGCCAGCGAACCAACACATTACTAAATTACACCCAATTTGTCGTCATCCAGAACCGTTACACCGAGAAACGGCAAAAATAATTTTAATGGAAAAATTGCAAAAAGACGAAAGATAAATAGAATATTGGAAAGATGCTTCGTCCTTCTTTCCTAATTTCCTAATATCTCATTTGAAAGTCAATTGCAGATCAAATTCATGAAACGTGGCAGCTCTAAATTACATTTGAAAAGATCTCATGCAAAAAAGATTTTAGCAAGTACATTAAATTAAGTATTCCTCCTTTGTAACTTTTTAACTCGAATAATAATTATAAGATGTTATTTACATCCTACTGAATAAAGGGTTGAAATGTCTTTAAGTCTCTTGCAGCAATTTGTAGGCTCTAAGATGAAATCATTAAATATTTATTGACCAACTTTTGTGCATCTATTTATTTTAAAAATCCAAACATATTTGACCACCCTTTTTGAATGTATTTACTTCGGTATTTTGTATCTTCATCCATCTGTAAACGCTTATTTATTTATTCATTGCCGCGTGAAGAGACTTTCACATTTTTGTCATATGTGATCGACTTTCAACGACGACTTTCGACGACAAGTTTTCTCCAAATCCTGTGCCAAAAACTCGCTTAAAAGGCGTTTAAAATGTGTGTGTTTTCTATCTGCAAAAGTATCAAGCGAGCATGACGAGAAGAAATTAGATTAAAAAAGAAGAAAGAAACGTTGACATAGATTTTAGGAGGATAAAACGGTGTCAAATGCCTGTGTTTATAACACCCTTTTTGCACATTCTTACCGTATATTAAGACGACAAATGTGAAGCTTAAAATCCTCTTCATTCTCTTGCCTCCAATCACTCTCACAATTCTTCCTCAAATCAAACTAATAAACGTTCTTAACAGCACCCAATCTTGCACCAGTCGGATCAAATCACAGACAGTAATAATATTAATAATTCACTGATTGCACTGTGTCCAAAACAACGCACTTAAGTCGCACATCCAAAAAGTACTCACTCCTCTGTCTGTTCTAGGGCCCTCCTCGCAGAAATCACTGGAAAGCGTAATTGGAACTATTCTACCTCGTGTGCAGTCTCTGGAACATGAGCTGAGGCGCAGGTAACGCCGTTGGCACCGCCAGCGTCGGAGTTGCGCTTGAGGCGAGCACGCGCCAAATCGGACTGACGGCACTGCACACTGGGCTGATATGAGGGGTATATTGTATTTAGACCACTGTGAAAACGGTGACGATATCATGCGCGCTGGGGAGAGCTAGGAAAAGTCAATGTTGTTGCGTCTGGCTGGATAGGTGAACTTAGCCCTCTATATAATACTACTTTGAATTATGGACGAAGACTACAAGACTACAAGAATACATTACATGGATATAGTTTGATTATGTGTACACTATTAGGCCTCTCTGTACATCCATGTCAATGTTACTTACAATTGAGAGGGCAAATGGTATCAAAATGCGCGACTTGTGTCCGAGCTAAAATTGCGGAACGGCTTTTGGACGACGAAGAAAGAAGAAGAAGACATTTTTAACACGGCCAGTGATTTTTACTCTTCTTTCTTTACCATGCCTAAGAAAAAATGAAAGAAAGAAGTATAATTTGTAGAAATATCAAGATCATATCAAAATGAAATGTTTTATTGTCGTTAGAGGGGCCAAACGCAGCTGCCGGTTTCCCTTTTCATAAAAAAATATGCTGCAAAAACGTTTGCGTTGATAAATGAATCTACGAAACAGTTTGCTAATATAAAGTTCTCAAGTATATAGCATTGAATTTTTAAAGTAGGTAAATTGAAATCAAATTAGGGTCTTCTTTTCCTATTTTAAACTATTGAAAGGATAATTATTCCCCTCGTGCAACTCACCCGCTCGTCCAAATCACTTTTATTGCAGGGAGCGGAAAATTTGGTGAAAATTGATTCCGACCTTGAAAGGACACGTCGTAAAATGATATTAATGGAATAAACCTTTTTTACGTGGACGAAATGAATGCAAATTGTTTGTTTCACATGAATGGTAACAAAAAACGGAAGTGGCGTCTTGTAAAGTGGAACACCGCATTCTAAGGACGTTTCTTGCGGTCGATCTGATTATTCAAAAGTCAGGGTTGCCAATTTACTAACATTTTTTATGATTACATCCGGTCGTATATTAATCTTTGATCCTGCTTATTGTTTTAAAGAAATCTTATGTGTAAAGAGTGAAGAAATAATTTAGGCTTCCTAAGAACATTGAACGGAGTTGAACCCATACAGTGTAAATTTAGTACAACATAGTTACTCTAAAACAATTATTTCATAACATTAGACTGGCAACCCTATTCCCTGTATCATCTCACCCTGGAAGGCGTTTACTCCTCAAATATGTCCGGCAAAGAGGAACGGACACACACACGCAGAAGCCATATCGGCATCTCACAAATCTGTTGCACAAGACGATGACAGATTATTTGCAATTCATTTTCTGATGCAGTGCCAACAAATTGGAACTGTCTCTGCTTACGGCACTTTTAACAACGTTCCTACTGCCAAACTATCTTGTTTGCAGCGGCTAATTTGTCTCGCCGCTATGATAATGAAATATAATAACAGGGTCAACACTCTAAGTGACGTGACAATGTTAGAGTTAATGACGGAGAAGAAATGGATGTATTTACGCATATTACTACATACGCAGTTGTAAATGAAGGTCTAATGTGATGTAATGAAGCAGCGGCAATTCTGTTGGATTTAAATATGGATCCTGGGAAAAAGGGGAAGTACTTGGAATATAAATAGAAGCTGATGTTTTGCTTGACGAAACACCCTCGTTTCTGTCCGTATTCATTACGGCAATAGACTAATTACTCGATTGTCCTATTGTTGTCCAAATAGTTGTAACTTGATACAGCCTACCACTGATATTATAATTCCGTAAATGACACAATTCCATCATCGTCACACGACTTGATATAGATTTACAGGCACGAGAAGGAAGTGGATTCTCAGCTGCTGCACATGTTTGCAAACCCTTGACGGTGGAGAATAATTAATGGACATCGACAGCATCAAGGGTGGCTTAACATAAGTGATGTGTGTTATATGGATGGAGTAATTTGAACTCATCTGTCATTAGTACTGTATTAACAGGATATATTTTGATTCTCCATAAGTACATTTTCATAGGTGTGTGAATCTAAAATTTAACACGTACTCTATTGGGATTATTTTATTGATCTTCCTTTTACACTAACAGCAACATGCGTTTTACTATTATTATCAAGTTTGGCTTTAAAGGTTGGAGAGAGACTATTTATGGAATTACAGACTTACAGTATGTCTACAATTGTCACATCCTGGTATTTTATGCAAGACTGAGCAGAAAGTAACCCTTATCTATGTGGTGGTATCCGATAAAAGGGTGGAGGAGACATTGATTTTTCAGATAGGAAGGGATTCACAAAGAACATTACGAGGGGGTTCCCAAGACAGACAGTAAAATGAATTTTCCAGCTCTCCTGGTCATCTGAGGGTAAATAGTTTTAATAGTTAATTGTAGGCAATAATTATACCTAACTTTGAATTAAATAGGATTTTGCGTAATAGGGGCCAAAAAGCTGTAATTAATGGCTGAATATGAACATTTTCCAGACCCGTTTTTTGTCTTTTAAGCCCTAGGGATGCCCTATAAAGGGCTACTAGGAAGCCCTACTTTTGTAGCAAGATGCCCCACTCATACTTTACGTACTCTGAAAACCTCAGCCCTCAACCATGCACACAAAGTCTACAATCTATCAGTTTATATATTGGATGAGAAAAAAATCATTATTTTTAAGCATAGGTGGACAAAAAGCATAATTTATGCCATTTTAAGACACATTTGAGGCATATGTATTAATAATTAAGCCTTGAAGAATATCTAAGCTTGCTTGACATGAAAAATAAACTAATCACATATTACATAATTATTTCCAAGAAGAAGGCTTTAATATTACTGCAAAAATTGAAGGAAAATCTCATGGTGCCATTCACTAGAATTTGTCTGATTTGCTTCACGTTAAAGATATTTTGATGCAACCAATTGGAAAATCACCTCAATGAATGGGAGCAATTTTTTCCTTTAATGGGCTTTGACGTTAAATCTTGGAATCATGTCCATTCTGGCCGTTGTTTCAAGCACAAAAATAAAAATTTCTCAAGATTTTGGATGGCTCCATGAACTTTGCATTCTTTTTGAGCTGGTGGAGGCTTAATGGCTCATTTTAGAGCAATAAGTAATAAAATACCACTTCTGCGTCTCATGTCATGGATTCCAAAACATACTTTAGGTCTGTCATAACTTGACCCAGTCAAAAGTTCTGGCTCTTGTATTGTCTGTCTTGGGAATCACCTCGTACAACCTACTTTTACTGTCATGTCTATAAATATCTGAGACAGACTTGCATATTGGATGTGCATTCTAGTCTAATCATAAGGGTGTTTGTTAAAGTATTTTAATCTCCTTATTAAAGGTATTCCACAATATCGCACCGCACCGATATATCCGGGCATGACTTTGCATTATGCGGATTGCCGCCGCCGTTACCACCACCAGCAGCCACCACCCCAGCCGGACTGTTCTTCCTCCGATCCTGGATGAGCCGTTGGAATATCGGCAACATATGCAGCGAGTGCTCAGACCCGAGCTCACCCTCCCCGCTGAGGAAGTACTCCTCACACTCAGACTTGGTCGTCTTGAGCGGACCGCCGGTGGTGTTGGAGGTGGTGCGGCGGGCGAGACGGGCTGAGGCTGGCGGTGGTTTCTTGTGGCTCAGCCATTCGTCGTTCGCCTGATGAGGGGAGACGTCCTCCTGGGAGTGGCATTGGCTGGGGAGGTCTGGAATGTACAAATGCATTTATGGACAATGGTTTTGTGCACAATGTAACATCGTTAAAAGGTAAGAGAACTTGTTCCGCCCCGGATGGTTTAATTTCGCGCATCCGGCCAGCTGCACTTGCTCATCATCTCAATGAATACAATATGTGATCTGCACACTGAATGGTCGTCGTTCTAATTCCACTTCCGTTGCTTCTGCGGCCATGCAACACTGCAAACGAGCGATATAATTATGGAAGCAGGGTTGTCAGTACAACAGGTTTTAAGCTGTTTATACGAGTAATTAGCAGCCCTGAGGTGATTATAATTTTCTCTTCATGCACCTGTACAATGAGTACAACAGGGGCTAGCTACAGCAATAAAAATCATTATCAAAGGAGACTCTCCAGTTATCCATTATTTTAGCATGCTGTTTGAATGCCAATTGAAGAGATTTATGTTCTATATTTGCCTAATGACGCATCCATAGGTATACTAAAATACTGAAATACGTCAATGGCAACAATGCGTCGTTGTCCAAACGGTTCGCACAAGCGTTTAACTGATGGGAGCTTTATCATTATTATTAAATTCCGACAGAGCTTCAACCGATAGATCACTCAGGAAGTAAATAACGAACGAAACATCATAAAACGCGCATATGCATTACAAATGTTGTCCTAAAGGCGGATAAAAACTGCATGGAAGCAAAAACACAAAGGGCATGTTAAATGTGTTTTGCACATTCTCGTGTATAATTAGCAATGCCATATGCAAATACTCGATGTACACGAATACCCTTGCATTCATTGATTCATTCATTGATTCAAGTATCAAAACACTTCATCGATTACCATGTAAATTAACCGAATCATCAACTGCAACCCTTGAAAACAACGTACGTTATCAGCAGCGTCATGCAAAACAAAGTGAAGAAGACGCATCAAAACGGAAGTGCAGCAACGACAACAACAAGTTGTGGGAACCACACTCTAAATGACTGACAGCGCATGCAATTATTTAAACTGAATTTGATCTTGAAAAGATACAGAATATAATAAGATTAATAACGGTAATCCCGTAATCCCAGGGATAAGCTACATGCTATGAACACCACAGAAGAGTGCCCTGTGTAGTACTATGCTGCCAATGTAGCCCAATATAAAACCCTGTATCCTATGCTGCATTCTTACCATAAGCCCCACACGAACAAATGGATCCTCCGCCATCGTCCTCATCCTCCGTCTGAGTCGCATGATCCATCAGACTCGTGGACTCATCCTCACGGCGAAGATCGTCATCATCTTCGTCATCATCATCATCGTCATCTTCGTCATCATGCCGTCCGTTCCTGTAGTGGTGATGCCCGTTGCCATTATGCAAGTAGCCCTGGGGTGGCGGCATGTTGTGGTGTTGTCCACGACCGGGCAAGGTGGCAGAATTGCCCGGGGCCATCATGGGTTTGCCCTGGAATTGGGCAGGAGGTGGCGGTTGTGGAGCGGCTGCCTGGCCAGATGTTGCCTCGTTCTCCTTGCTGTTCATGGAGAAGTAGTCGGAGGTGATGGTGGAGGTGGTGCTCTGCCTGGCGTGCAGGTTGCTGCCCACAGGCTGGACAGACAAGGAGTTGCTACCTCCAGTAGAGCCATTGGTTGACACAGGAGCAGCAGGACCTGTCCCATTGTTGTTGTTGTTAACCACGGCTGGAGCCACACCAGGTTGCTTGACCCCATTGGTGCTCATTGCAGCCACTAAAGCGGCATTCTCATTGCTCGCCGTGATTGCCGCCCTCAGCTCCTCCACTTCCTTCTCCAGGTCGGCCAGGGAGTTCTTGAGTTTGGTGTTGACCCTCTTGGCGATCCTGATCATGTCCTCGATGGACTGAACCGGTTTGTTGCTCGTCTTCATCTTGCCCTTCATCTTCAGGGTGGGACGGCCGTTCTTCTCAACCTCCTTGCTGGACCCGTCGCGCTTGATGTCGATGATCTGGGAACAAAAAATGACATAAATGTTTAAAAATTGTAATATTCTACCCCATCTCGTACAAGAAATGTAACTTTAGAATCATTGTTACCTTGGGCACAAACACCAGACAGAGCGTTCCAGTTGTGCAGAATATGATGAAGATTGAGATGATGATGAACGAGGCTGTTTGCTCTTCATTGAGCACGAAGCTGACGGCCACGCCGAGCACGCACATGATGGCCACGTTGTACACGCTCATGCCGACGTACTTGGAGTCGTTGAGGGCGGGGATCTGGACCTGGCGGGTCTCCCAGGCAAGGAACGCTCCAAAAAGCTGAAATGGAAGAGATCAAAAAATCTTTTTTTTGACTGAAAGTAATATTGAAAATTTGAAATTACTAATGCAAGAAGACAAAGAATTCAATATAATAAATTGCCAATCCCACCGTTATTATGGTCAAAATTAACTCACCATGAGAAGTCCTTTGTACGCATAAGTGCAGCCCACGAAAATGGTCATGTGAGAAGAGCGGCAAAACTCGATCCTGGGAATGATCTGAATCTCGTCATTGTCAGAAAACTGAAAAAAGTATGTAAATATTATACTTTTATTAATAATTCAATCGCTCTTAGTGTAATACATGGTGACACAACAGCATGTTAGCCATTGGTAATTAATACAGCATCCATTTTGTCATACCTTACACACGCATCTCCAAATATACCAAAAATATAATTCCGATCTATTTTAATCGTGGGAGAGATGAATCATCCGCAACAAACATGTCCTTGAATATGTTCATTGCTCCTCCAATATGTATTTGTCTTTAAACTATTCACGTGTCGGTCAAGTGTGAGAACTTACGATCGGCCTGAGCTCCTTTGTCTCCCTGTAGAAGGGATCGAGCACCTGCCACGTGGTCATAGTGATGATGTCGATGATGACCAGCCCGCCAACGACAAGGTACAGCTGGTAGTCTTTCATCACCTGGAAAAAGTCAATACGTTGCTTAATTTGGATGTAATTTACGCATATTATACCTTCTTGTGCATGCAAATATCATATTAAGATGTCATCAATTATGGCATGGGAATAATGCTTTGTATATGTTATGCTAATTATGCACATAATCACCTTTTTGTTCAACTGGACATTGGTAAAGATGGAATGCACCCTCCACGTCTTACTAAACATGGAGCCAAATGAGAGCGTAAATCCCGACATGAGCACCCACGCCCTGGCCGTGCAGATGTACGGGAACGCCTCCACGCTCGTCAGATGCGAGTCCAGCCCGAGCAGAATGACGCTCGTGTACGTGAGAATACACCCGATAATGATGAGGTTGTTCATGTGCGGCGAGGACATCTTGATGTGGCGCTCGTTCCGGTACATGATGTTGATGGCGAGGAATGTGAGCGCGAGCAGGATTCCGATGGACGCGATCACGACGATGATGGCGAAGATGGTCGTGTTGACGCGGGTCTGCTCGATGCGCTTGAAGGTGCGGTCCTTGGGCGGGCGCTGGCCCTTGTTGGCCCAGCGGATGGCGCCGCACTTCTCCAGGTGGAGGGTGCGCGTCACGCCGCTGTACTCGCCGATGCAGTTCTCCGTCAGCGTGCCGTTCTCGCCTAGAGTTAGTTTTAGGTTTATGCGGTTGATTTACAGTGGGATTGTATTGGACTTACGGACGAGTTGCTTGATGAGGACGTTGCCACGACGGCTGTTCTCTTTGAAGGTAACCGGACCCTAAAGGAATTATCATGGATTACTCATGGATGACTGTAGCTTAAGGATGGAACCTCAATGTTAGACCAAAACAGCAACATGATGCCTATTTTCTCACTTTTCATAACAGTCATTGAAGTGACCTAATTGCCATCATATCTTCAAAACGGTTTGAGATATTTGGAAATGGATTTCAAACGATTCTTCAGCATGGCAAATTGAGCAGATTCTGTGTTATAAACTTTTCTGTACAAGGTTGACAGCAACATGGTGCCTACTGGCCCCACATTTACTACAGTGTATTTAGTGATTTTTGAGGCCTTCTGAGTCCTTAAGATTTGATGAAGCAATGAAAGCTCAGTAAAGAAACTTGTGAAAACCAACATTTCCAAAAGATTATTTTAATGGCAAATTGTTACTGGGTTGCTCATATTTCCCTATGCCAACTTTTTCGTTAAGGTTCCATCCTTCTGCTACAGTCATCCATGGATTACTGAATATTTAATTACTGTAGAGCAAATTAATGAAATTAATGGAGAATATGTTCTGATTGTACACGTACTCATAAAAGTGGAAATGCTGCATTTCGTTGAATACGAATGATGCATTAATGCTAATATTAGATTCGAGTGATAAAATACGTATGGAACCACAAACCGTTTTTCAATCAACGGTTGAAAAAGATATGCTTCAAAATTTAATAATTAATTTAAATATAAAATATAAATTTGCAATTACCGTTACTCCAGTAAACGATGTCTGACTCAAAGCCTTGATGAGCATATTCTCCCAGGTTGCATTCCTAAAGGATAGACCATCATCAATGACGTTCATTAAGTAAATAGCTCATAAACAACAAACTCACTTATACTCGAAATGAGTGATGTTCTCATTATTTCCCTGCAGCTCCTCCTCCACTGCCTGCAGCGCCGTAGCCAACGCCCAGATGCCGTCATAGGCATAGCCGTGGAACTTGGACTTGGAGTCCTCGGACACCGTCCGATACTGGGCCAGATACTCTTGCGGAGTCTAAACAAGGTCATAGTTTAATGTCTCTAAATATGGTTAGGTTGAGTCTTACAATGTTGGATATTGTGACCTCAGAGTTCGACGACAGCGGCAACATCTCCATGACGATGGTCCCGTCCAGCGCCGCCATGAGCTCCTCGGTAGTGCACGGCGCCTCCTTCAGCCACCACTCGGCGTCAAACATGCCAACCATCAGCCACTGAAACTTGCCTCCAAAGACCTGAAGGTAGACACATGGACTTTGGGTTAGGTTAACTTGGAGTATTGCAAGGAAAATAGATAAGAGGAGTATTGTAATTTTTACATGGCAAAAGGTACTTTCCAAAAGCTGATTCTTTCCCCCGTGAATTACATTTTTAAACATGAAAATGTCCATTTCCATTGAATATTCCATTTACTTGTGCCACTAATCATTGATTTTTTGAGTCAACTAGCCACACACAGTCTTACGCACCTGTGTCTCATGCGCTTTGCAGAAGACGCGTCTAGCCCACGCCTCGTTAAAGTTCCCCAGGATGATTCGAATGTCCTTGTTCTTGAGAATGTCCAGCTGGTTCGTGATATCGTCGTTGAAGCTCTGAGATTCAACAACTTCGAAGCGGTTCTTTTCAAGTTCGGACACCAGGTTGTTGTGGGCCTTAAAGGATTCATTCAAATTAAGTTTAGGCATTTGCCGTAGGCTCATTGCTGGGCTTCAGGAACAAGAGAGATATCTCGTGAATTTGTTTAGAGCATAATGTCTTTCTTACCAATGCATACTTGGCCTCATTCTGATACAACGTCCCCACCCTCGTCCAGTTAAAGTACTTGAGTAGCGACAACCTCGGCGGGTTGTACTCATTCTCGCTCTGAATGATCCTGAAGAAGTGCGGATAGCTCTTCTCCGTGAACATTGGATGGGTGTCCGAGTAGGACATCTGGAGGAGGTTCCAGTGGCGGGCGGCCTTGGCGATCTGGTCCGTCACCGGGCTGCACGTCGCGCCGATCAGGAAGATCTTGCGAGGGGTGTGGTGGACCGTGTCAAAGAAGGATTTGAGGCCCACGCCGGGATTGCACTGGGAGGGAAAATAATGAATACCATAAACCGTAATGATACTTTGCATTTTACTAAATATCTGGTTAGTTCCGATTACTAGGAGCGGCCAAAAGTTGCACGAGTATACAATGGCAGTTGGTGGCTTTTACTATTATGTATTTCCGTATATAGAATACACAATACAATTGGAGGTTTATTGACCATATGCGAGTACTTAAGACTTGTTCATAATTCAGTATATTAAAACTCTACCTGTGTATTATTCCATAGGATATGCAACTTATAATTCGTGAGCACTTTTGGCGACTCATTAATATGCTTGAGCGCCAGATCGATGGAATTCAGCACACCCCGCTCAGAACTATTGACATTATCCAAGTTGGGGAAGAACCCAGCCAGGTAGATGTTGTTCTGACCAGCCATGGCAAGGTCAGACAATCCCAGGACCCCCACCATTAGATGGAGCAGCATCCTTAGATGCGCCATTTTGGGAGTCTTTGATCTGACTGATACCAGCAGCCTTTTTTCAAAGGCCCACCAGCCATCCTGGTTCGTTAGCAGGCATATCCTTGGAAAGGAGAAAGGCTTTCTTTTGCCTCCTCTCCGATTCGGCCTGGCACCCAAATCCAAGACCATACCGCCAGCTTTCTACACTCTGTGACCGATGAGAGAGAAGAAGAAACTTTTTGAAGATGTAACGCGAGATAAAAGTCCTCTTCACCGCGGAACGAAGTTTAAATTAGTAGGATAAAATGAGAACCCGGAGACAAAAGGAACCGTTTTTTATCTATTATATGCACATCGTCACTAAATCGTTTTATTCATTATTTCGTTTTTATTATTAAAACTTTCAGTTTTATACTTATATTATTCTTCACAAAAACGGCGAGTGGTGAGCTTTATTTCCTTGATCCAGAAACTATTTTAGCTATGACAGGAAAAACAACATAACTTGTATCTTTTTAACGGGATTGAACACATGAGTAAATTCTTTTTTCTCTTCAGGCTGTTTTTATAACTGCTTCTAAATGTCCTAAACACAAATCAAAACACACGTCTAAATATTCTTAAAACTGTCGAAGCCATATCTCGATGGTTGGGGGTAGATTGTGGGCGTGGCTCATGACCGGGCTCGCCCTTCTGAGGGCGGATGCCTTAATGCCACGCCCCCGTTCAACCCTCCTCCGAGTTTGGACGCAATTTTCGACTGGCAGTGAAACATTTCTTGGTATTATTTTCATATATTTTCTTCTGAACGAGGTAAAAGTTATACTTTTTGTCGGTTGGAGCTTGTCGGTTTTTAGAAAAATTGTATCAAAAAGTGGAACCATTCCGGGAAGGAGTTTTGCTGTGTAATCGGTGGCTTTGTCTGGTTACTGTTTTTAACTTGTAGTAGGGGAAACTTTTCTCTTCGTCTTCACTTTGGATAATAATGTTCGTTGGTTTATTCGTACTTTAAAACGTGTTATGTAGAGACATCCTGTGCACGTACATAAGGACTTTTTAAACTTTATTATTAATTTTATACTAAGCTGGGCTAGAAACACTAGTGCAGTTAGATCTTGTTCTCCTTTTTCATTGAATTGGATCTATATACGACTAAGAAACTGTAATATTATTACTCATTCAACATTTTGTTATTAAGCCATCTCCTCCACCTCTCAACTCATGTTACAATTTAATAATACATTATCTGCCAAAGATATCTAACAACTTGCCCTCTACTGGCAGCAATGGGCTTCAGTATATCAGTCGGGTGTATGTGTTTGTAGTGTGTATGTATATAATAGTTCTTTCAAATAGGTGTGTGATTCATAAAAGTGTTTTAGAAACGGGACAAAAATAGGAAGAAACATTTTGAAAAAGAGGTATTGATAAAAAGATTTTCTTCAGTCTGTGTAACGAGCCTGATAACAGTGAACGGGGGGTGAAAACAGTAATGATTGGTTACGACGCTGGCGTGGGTGAGCTCAGCGCTGGGGACGCCGCACGCCCGGACTCGTCTTCAGCAGAGACAGCCGGCGGGGTCGTGGGCTCGAACACAAACTTATCGTAGATGTCGAAGAGCTCTTCGAGCATGTACTCCTTCAGGCAGATCATACCCTTGAGGTCGGGGTCCACCTTCCGCGCGCACCGCAAACAGTGCACCGTGTAAGACTTTTTCTCGTTCTCCTTGACGAACAGGGTATTGAACACTTCCTCTTCGCACATGCCGCAGTAGTTGGCCGGCTCATTCCGTTTCCGGCCGTGGAACTTGATCTTGACGCCCTTGGATTTGGCGAAGCAGAGGGTTTGTACTGTAATGCGCAGGCTCTGCAACAGGGTCTGCTTGATGCCGTTGTGCAGGCGCACGTCGCCGACGCGCACATTGCGCGCCAGGTTCCACGTGAGGAAGACCATCGCCACGATCGACTGGTACTTTTGAGTCTTGTTCCATTCGTAGCGCTCCATGGCCACCTTGTACTGACGGTAGGTGAGCGGACCGACGTTCCAGGCAATGTTATTGCACCAGCCAGTGGCCTGAACCCAATGAACACATCCGGCATTGACCCACACGAAATCGCCTGGCTTTTGAAGGAAGCGATAACATGGGATCCCAGCGGCCATGAGATCGTTGACGTTGGGCCACCAGGAGCCGTGGAGATAGCTCAGGCCCTGCTTTGCACACATGTTTTCCAGGGCGTCCCAATACTCATTGGGGACGCCAAACCACTCAGAGTCGCCGGGACCAATGTTCAAGTTCACTGCACAAAAGTTGTTGTTCTCTTGGTGGCCGGGGGTGCGGGCGCAGGGAACCTTCATGTACAGCTGAACTGTGTTCATGCCAAGGATCTGATGTCCGACATGGGAGAGCATGTTGCCTGCAGACACCACCCTGGTCCACGCGGGCAGCTTCATCAGCTCCTTCAGCTGAGGTCCCCACTTCCTCTCATCGGAGAGATCGCAGTTCGTCCCAAATTTGATCATTCTTCTCGTGCTCTGCTTGGAAAAATCATACTGAGGATTCACCGTCTTCTCCTTGAGCGAGCCCCACGCTTCGGTCAGGTTCGCCGCCTGGTACTCTGCGTACTTGGCAATGGTGGTGTGGGATCTGGATGACGTGCAGTACCAGACCTGCTTGGTCATGGTGGGCTCCCAGTTTTCGTCCGCCGTCTGCTCCATCTGCGACCGGATCTCCACGGGGTGGGACGGGTGCGCCTGGACCAACGTCTTTGTGCTGTACAGGCTAAGGTCAATGTCGCAGACTGCGGCCAGGTTCCGGATGACGATGATGGGCTTGTGAAGGGCGAATTCGAGCAGCTGCGGGCTGAACGCCTCCTCCTTGGTCTTGATGTAGATTGACGGCGTCGGGGGTAACAGCTCGGAGCTGGTCAGTGGGGTGGAGGGAGAGGACGACGACAGCAGAGGCGTCGATGACACCGGCTCCGTCTTGAGCATGTTGCGCGGCGTCCCCGCCGTGGGCTCGTACACGTGCGTGGCAATCTTGCCGTTGTCATGTCCCAGCTTTGAGCAATAGTCGAGCACCTCGGTCGACTTCATGGAGATGTTGAGATCGGCCGGCGGGTCCTCCTTCTTGACCTTGACGTGGGCGCTGCTGCTGCTGCCGTTGCCGTTCTGGTGGTGGGTCGAGTGGTCTTCAGCCTCCTTCTTAATGCTGGTGTGGTGATTGCTGCTGCTGCTGCTGTCCTTGGCCCGCTTGGCTGGCCAGGGGCCCCCGTTGGCCCCCGCCGCCGCCGTCGTCATGGAGGACTCCGGCATTGCTATCTAAACGAGACTTTGGCTTGCTGACGGCGCTGACATGGGATGCTGATGAGGCGGCAGGTCCGACGACGATCTCCAACAGCGAGCCGACAACGCTATGGCAGTGGTTCTGGAAAACAAAAATGGGGAAATGTGGTTATCGCTTTTCTTCGTTTGCAAAAATACTTTTTGGCTTTCTTAAAAGCTGGCAGGACGAGTTCTTTATTATAATATTTCGCTTCTTTGATCCATACGATTCTTTGATATATAAGATATATATATACTTCAACTTTAGTCACTATTTCACTTGAGATATGGGGACAGCAGCTATTAAAGGCAACACAGAAATAAATAACAGTCTATCGTCGTCAGCTAAGAGACTTCCACCACTGCTGTCAGTAGGACGATATCATTCGACTGTGGTCCGGCCCACCGCCGCCGTGAATCCCAGGCCCGCCCCCCGCTCCGGCCGGCCCACCCGGATGCGCAGGCATCATCATACCGTGCGGCGCTGCCGGCGGCGAGGCAAACGCACTGCCACTGGCCGCGTGCAACCGGAACCCGTCGTACACGCTCACGAGCTCCTTGACTGTGTACTCCTCCAGGCAGACAAAGGACTTGAGCGCCTTGGACGTGAGGATGGCACACTCGAAGCAGACCACCACGGTGGACCGTTTGTCCTCTTCCTGCCGGACAAACAGGTAGCCAAATACCTCGCACTCGCACTGGTGGCAGTAGTGTGCTGGTTCAATCTTCTTCCGGCCGTGGTATTTGACACTGATGTCCTGCGATTTCACGTACTCTGATATGAGCACAGTTCGCTGGAGGATCTTTCGAATTGTGTCCTTAATGTTGCAGTAAAGAGGATCGTTGGTCATCCTGATATTCCGAGCCAGATTCCAGGAGAGTAATGCCATTGGAATGGGAGACTTGATTGCCTGCAATCGGTTCCACTCGTATTTCTCCAAAGCCATTTTGTACTGTTCAGGCGTCATTGGACCCACATTCCAGAATATGTTATTGCACCAGCCAAGCGATTGAACCCAGTATATGCAGCCACTGTTGATCCAGACCATGTCACCTGGCCGCTGCAGGAATCTGTAGACAGGAATTCCCTCGTCATTCAGATCCTTCATATTGGGCCACCAGGAGGCTCTGGAGAAGTGCACACCATTCCTGGCGCAGAGCGCATTGACCGTGCCCCAGTAATCCACTGGAATGGCAAACCACTCACAGTCCCCAGGGCCAATGTTGATGTTGATAGCGCAGAAGTTGTTGCCCTCCTGCCGGCCTGAGATCCGTGAACCAGGGACCTTCATCTTCAGTTGAATGGTGTTCATTCCCTGAATATGGAACCCAAGATGAGACAACATATTGCCAGATGAGACCACTCTGGACCAAGGTGGAAGCTTGCTCAACTCGGCCAGCTGTGGCCTCCATGCCCTCTGGTCTGACAGATCCAGCCTTGTGCACAGCTGTAATGAAGTCTGCGCTCTCCGTTTCTTCCGGTCCTCCCTGAGCGCGGTCTCACTTTCACTCGTGTTGAACGAGTTTGGCTTCTCCTGCTCATCCTTGAGCTGGTCTTGGAATGATGTGGTCTGATACTTGGCGTACTTGCCGATCGTGGATTTGCTCTTGGTAGCGGCAGACTTCCAACTTTGCCTGCACAACACGGGATCCCAGTTCTCATCTGAGTTTTGCTTGATCTGAGTGACGACCTCCACCACCTGATGCGGTCTTGTCTCGGCCAGTGTTTTGGTAGCGAACAGTCCCAGGTCGAGCTTTAGCGCGTTGGCAATACCTCGTACCACTGTGATCGGGTGTTGTAAACAAAACTCCTGCAACTGCGGTGACGATGCGTCCTTCTTGTTCTCCAGGTACACACTGGGCGTTGGAGGCAGAAGGTTGTCCTTGGTAGGGTGTTTGGGACGGCTCTGCGACTTGGGTACGTCGAAGGGATTCGGGATGGAGTGGCTGCTACTGCTCCCACGAGCCTCAGCCCATCGCTTACACCGGCGTACGATGTCATTGCCACTCATAGCTGAGGTCGTCTCCAATCTCTGGGTGGGTTCTTCAGTGTCCAAGTCGGTCGGGATGTCCATAGGGTTGACTTGAATCTCCGGTTTCACCGCAGGCTTCTTTGCCTTGGGATCGTCGGCGCCAGCGCCATCAGCGACACCAGCCTTGCTGTCTTCCTGAGGCATGTCACTGCCTTGGAATTCCTTCAACAGGCTCTCAGCAAATGAGCCGATGTCTTGCTGAGCCAGAAGCGCCTCCAGTTCCTTGTCACTGACTGAGCCCAGATCCTTGTTCTCCAGTGTGGCCAGGAGATCCTCATTATTTGCATTCCCACTGAACTCTCCTCCACCGCTGCTGTTCTCTTGCTGCTGCTGCTGTTGTTGCTGCTGCATCTGCTGCTGTTGCTTGAGCTGCTGCTGTTTGAAGAGATGATACTGCTGCTGCAGCTGCTGAAGGTGATGATGTTGCTGCGGGTGAAGGTGGCTCTGATTCTGAAGGTAGTGCAGTGTGTGAAGCTGTTGCTGAGTCAGCCCGACGATTTTGTTGCCTTCCTTCAACCGTTTGTCAGCGTTCGAGTCGGCCCCTCCCTTAGCACCCTTGGCACCCCCAGACTGCCGACCAGCCATCTCGTTGCTAACAGGAAGATTCCAAGCATCTTCGACAGAAGGTAACGCCTTTGGTTTGGACGGTGTTTGTGGGTTCGGCGGTGGCGCTCCTGCAAGCTGGCTGCGAAGGTACTTGATCCGGTTGTTTAGATTAGGACTGGGGGTCTTCTGCTTGGACACGGCATTGTAGTAGCACGTGAGCGCGTCCTGCAGTTGCGCTGTGGACTCGTAAAGAATTCCGAGATTCGTCCAGGCCGCCATGTGGTGCTTTTCCAACTGGACAGCGCATATATATGCCTGCAGTGCGTCCATAGGCTGGTTCTGCTGCTGGTACAAAACCCCGATAGAGCACCACGTATCAGCATTGCTTTCGCTCTTGTCCACCGAGTTGCGGTAAGCGATGAATGCTTCATGCACCTTGCCTATGGCCGCGTAACACCGACCTTGCAAATAGAGACTCTGCCCAGATTTCCCGTCAATCTCGATAGACTTTTGCAGATAGTGTAGCGCTGTCTGAATCCGCGAACCCTTGTCCACGCCAAGATCCACGCTGTAATAGATCCACCCCAGCTGTCGTTGAACATCAGCTCGCAGAGGGGCGTTTGAAGCACCGATGTCTTTCAGCAGCTCCTTGTACAGCTCAATGGCCACTGGGAACTTGCCATGAACCTCGTGCAGGTGGGCAATGTGAAAGCGAATATCGTGCGCGCTTAACGTGCACTCAGATGAGCTCTTCTGAGCCATGGTGAAGTATTTGAGACTGGAGGTGAAGTCATGGTTCACTTTCGACATAATGCCCAGTCGAATGAAGATTTCACTGCACCGTTCAAACGCTGGCTCCAGATAGAGCGCTTGTTGAAAAGCTTGCTGTGCCCAGTTGAAGGCATTGAAATGGTAATACACAAGGCCCAGGCCGTACAAGAAGAGCACTTGTCTTTTAGACTCTGAACACAATTCACGGTATTTCTGATAGGCCGACAAGGCCTTGGTAAAGTCTTCCAGTAACAGATGTAGATGGCCAAGCTTCAGAAACACTGGCGCGTGCTCTTTGGCAAAACTGCCTGATTCACCGTTCACTGCCTTGCCATTGTTGTTGGCCTCCTCCTCCAGCTTCCGCTTCCTCCCCAGCTGCTTCACGCCCGAGGGCTGCCCGTTGCTGTTGGCAGAGGCGAGCACGTGCTCCAAGTAGGCGACCGCCTTCAGAGCGATCTTCTTCTTCCTGGCGTTGCGCTCGTCCAGCAGCTTGATGTAGCCGAACCTGGAGCTGTCCATCTCGGACAGGATCTCCAGCTCTGGCGGTGCCAACGCCACTGGCTCATGCGGCGCCGTGGTCGCCGCGGCCGGCGCGGCCCCGTTTGTGGCCATGGTGTTGGCTGCCAGCACGGCCGCTGCTGCCGCCGCCGCCGCTTGGTCGTCTGGGTTGTGCACTAGGGGCGGCGTGGCGGCGGCCGGAAAGGGGCTCCCAAGGGAACGCCCTCAAACGTCGGGAAGAAACGAGCCAGAAAGGGATTGGGGCGCGATATCGGAGTCTGCAAAAAGAGAAGATAAGACAGACGTCACAATCGGGCCTTGAGATGAAGAAGCGAGTGCGCGATTCGTGCCTCGTCCTTGATCGCACTGCACTCTCGTCGCAGAAGAACCGCAGCTGCGGCCACTGTGCGGCAACCAAGGAACCCAAGGAAGCCAAGGCCAAGAGAAGAAATCTTGCAAAGGTAAACAAGCCTTGGAAATCGGCGATGGAAGAGGGGCGATCTCCTTACCTGCGGGGCACTTTGAAGGGATCCGTCGATCCGTAGGGCAGCGGTCACTTGTACACAGGGCTACAGCCCCTGACCCGGGCTCACCATAACTGCCTGAATTGGATCCACAGTGGACTGTTTCTTCTTTCTTCTCGTTTCACTCCTCGGTGCTTCTCCTTTTTTTCTTATTACTACAGTACGATGTGTGTGTGCGTGCGTTGTTGGCTTGGCCTGCCTGTGCACGCACACACGCACCCCCACACAGGCTCATTGAGCGTGTCGCTCAGCTTCGCTTCCTTCCTCATTCGCGCCATCGAACTGCAAATATTATTTGCTTCGAGGTCGTTGATGTTTGCTGTGGTGAGTCGTGCTGGGCCAGCCCGAGTCAGCCGAGTTCCGGGCAGCCCAGGCGGAAAGGGAGAAGAGCTGAGAAAGAGGAAGAAAAGAGAAAAAGAGAAGAGCTGAAGAAGGAAAGGGGGATTTTTATTATTTTTTGTGGGGGGAGAAAAGGAGAGAAAGAGCGACGACCCCAACGCAAACAAAGACAGATATAATATGAAAAGATCGTATTTTCATATAAATATGATCACGGCGTTAAGTAAGCGTACATGCATTTAGGAAAACTAATCCACTGTAATGCTCTAAAATCATATAAAATGTGTTTAAAGTTGTCTAAGTAATAGAAATTTGAGATAGCGTTGATCCATTTGTATCTTTCTCCCTTTCTTTCTACTGGAGGAAACTTTTCATGTGACCAGATAAATGGAACGTGAGCCGCCAATTGAAAATGAGGTCAGAATATTTAGCCATATTTTAAAAGTATTTAGGTAAAATTTAATCTTTATTATGTTAAAATATCCTTTTTATATGCCTTCTTTTAACATCTTACAAATACTCAATATTGGAATAGCCGTTCTTTGTGATAATTTTCTTTACTTTGTGACCAGCTGGTAAGATTTCTGGCAACGTGTACTCGACACAACTTTTCCACTTGCCTGTCAAAAGAAACGAACACAGTTACACAGGTGCCTCACCGTCCGAAATAAAGCCTGGACATCACCATGGAGGTGATCGTGGAGCTTGCCGGCCGAACCGTCTTCCTCACCGGAGAGCGCGTCTCGTGCGCACTCAGGATCAGGAACGCGCACCCGTCGCAGACGCTCGAGGTCGCCTGGACCAGTGTTCAACTGCAGTGCGAGTGCATCCTAGAGCACGAGATCGCAAAGAAAGCCGCGGCAGCCGCGGTGCCCGCGGCCACGTCCCTGTGCCCCATCGACTGGACGGAGGGCGCGCAGGTCATCACCTCGGCGCCAAAGGTGCTGCTCTGCGACGTCAGACTCGAGCCCGGCGAGACCAAGTGCGCCACGTACAGCGACAGGATTCCAGCCGAGGCCCCGCCCAGCTACAGGGGCAAGAACGTCAAATTCCGGTACAACCTCCTCATCGGGACGCAGAAAGTGAACAGCTCGATTGAAGTGGTCAAGGTCCCGCTTCGAGTGCTCTCCTCACCACACTTCGCCGCGCTGGCGGTTCAGGCAGCCGATCGGGTCAACGGCGTCAACGGGGGAAACGAAGCGCTTCCAATCTCAAACCCATTCCTGTCCGAAACCGACTCGGATGGTGCCAAGGACGGCCTATCGCCAGACTTCAGCTGCCTGCACGCGGCCCTCAGCCAGAGTCGGAGCAAGGCCAAGTCCACATTCTTCGACATTGCGTCTTCCAAAGGCACCATCGCCAAGCTCAGCCTGCTCACCACAGAGTTTAAACTTGGGGACAACGTCCTGGCAGCGTTTGACTTCTCCTCCGGCAGTGTTCGCTGCGTCCAGTACTCTGCCTGCCTCGTCTGCGAAGAGAACGTCTTTGACAACAGCACCACGGACAAGACCAATAACAACAAGAAGCCAGCGGATCTGGGGGCCATGTTCTCAAGCCGCATCCGTCACGGTAAAACGCACGACTTCTGCTACGGAGCCTCTGAAGCGAGCATGATCCTAGAGATCCCACTTCACATAACGCCCACATTCAAGTCCAACCTGTGCTCACTCTCGTGGCAGCTCCATTTTGAGTTCGTGATTGCGTGTGGTGGTGACGGCGTGGACGGGGCCAGTGCTGTGGGCGAGTCTGGGTCTGAGTGGAATGGGCCGCAGCGGTTGCAGGTGCAGACGCTCAGCTGGCAGCTGCCCATTACGGTGTTGCCGTGTGATCCGTTTCAGGTAGACGTGTCGTTAAGGAACAAGCATAGTTTCAAGTTTCTCATGAAGTGATAATAGTGGAGAGAAGATATTAAGTGATTATAGTTTATAGGAGGGTAATATGATATTGTGGTCACATTTTTCGAAGGGTCACAACTTACAAGTATAACAGGGTTATCATTTTACAATATTTATGCCTTGAAGAAAAGTTTCAAAATGTATATTCGGTCTCAAATTTGTCTCAAAATTACCCGTAAAGATTACATTCGTCATAAAAGTTTTTAAAATGTTAATGTATTATTACTGACATATTTTGAATAAAGTTCTTAAGTCATTGAGCACTGAATATAATGTATTGCTCTAGGGTATATTCTTTACCATCGCGTGTGTCTGCCAAAATGAATCATAATTGACATAAATTTAATTTACGAAGCTTTGTTGGTAATGCATATTCAGCGTTATGTAAGACAATAGTTGATTTTATAGGCCTATTGCTGTTAAAAAAAGCTTTCGATAAGTTGAGATCAGTATTCAGCGTTGATACCGTGACCTCGATATCAGATCATACCTCAAGAGCTCGAGAGGCATTTTCTCCGCATTGCATCTAATGAGAAAGTGATGTTTCACCAGAACCCCTTAAGCCATCTTCGAACATCCTCATTGTCTTGTATAACAAAAGCCGCGCCTCTTCACCCATGTATATCTTGAGGCAGCCTTGCGCCGGCTTCCAAACACTCATAAAAAGGACCTCATCCTGGTTGCTTTCTCCCGTCTGCGTTCTGCCTGAAAACGCCTACTGCGTACACACAGTCAACACACTGCCTGCCTGCTTTCTCTTTCGCGCTCGTCACTTCATCGTTTCATGCTTACTGCCTGCTACAACTTGTAAAAAAGGAGTTGTCTGCACCCCGCCTCCCAGAGAATATGACTTGAGCCCTGACTTTCCCTCCTCCCGAGGGCTGGCCAGGCAAAAGTTGAAGTAGCACACAAACAGTATCGAAAGAAAGAGGAGTAACAATGCAGGCTCTGTTAAAAGAGTGGATATAAAAGAAGGAACTAGGACCACCATGGGATGCTCCGGTTGCAGTTGCGGCTGCTGCCGATGCGGCGGCGGCGTCATCGGCTCCATCTTCTTCCTCATCACGGTGTCCGTGTTCGTGGCCTACCTGCTCTTCATAGAGGACATACGGCTAGAGGTTCTGGACAAGTTCTTCGGCCTGTTGCCCTGCAGCGCGGCGTGGATTGACATCGTCATCGACTCCCTGTTCGAGTACAGCCTCTTGTGCAACCTCCTCATTGTCATCTCCAATAACAAGTGGTTCTACATTCCGTGGCTGGTCATCTATGCCATCAATGGGGCGGTTATGGTTGGGCTGAGTTTGCTGCAACTGATCAGGCCTGTGCCAATCTACTGGGACAGTGGACTGGATCGAATTTGGGCTGGGATTCCACTTGCCTTGCTGGCCCTCATCATCCTAGCCTGGGTGTTGATCAAGCGCTCGTACGACCGCGCGTTCCTCGAATACGAGGCGAATCTCTGCAAGATCAACCCTCGGTTCCTCGTTCAGATCTTTGGCGGTTTCATGGCCATCGCCTGCACCGTTTTCATTGTCGTCTTCATCATGAACATCATTGACAAACCGCTGCTGGCAAAGCTCAACCAGATCAGTGACATTGGAACCATTATTAATCTGAGGGTAAGCTAACATAGACAATGGGGAGCAGTAATACGTACCAATATGAGTGGTTGAGAAAGCTACTACTCGATTATCGGGAGTATTTGAAAGCAAGTTATTTGGGGAATAATCATGTTTTGCCTCATAATGTTGTGTATTTTAGCGGAATAAAAACTTGTGATGTCTGGATAACTAAACTTTTGCAGACAAGTTACGTTTACGGTTTTGACAGGGCAAATCAGAAAGCACACATGCGTCGCAGAAAAATTAAAACTTTCGATCATTCAACATATTTCATATCTTTGTGTGTTTTGGATATTGTTAGTTCCAATACTTTAAAGAATAATTGACTCATAGAAAACTTAATACATTTAGCTTTACGGATACCAAATTGATCCTTTTAAAACTGCATACATTGAGAGCATAGATTAGTTCCTTGCCAAAGTATGGATAGAGCACAAGAGTGATTGACGAAAAAGTTTCCTTTTTCCTCGAGAGCCCGATTTCCCGAGAGACAGACACGGGAAAAGTAGAAAGCAAATGGGCTCCAAATGGACTTTTCGTGTTGAGTGGCGATAGAGAGAAGAAAAGTTTCCTACTAAGCCTGTGAGCAAGTGATGGCTGCGTTAATGACCCCTATATGTGACAAATGGAGGAAACGGAAAATAGCGGACATAGCTGGAGAAAATTGTAGTTTGTCACTCTAATGTTGCAGTTAAAATCAGTATTAAAATGCCCCAGACAATAAATAAATACAATCCCCTCCTTCCAGGTCTGGCTGATCTCCCTTGCCGTTTGCGGCGTCGTGACCAACCTCCTCCTCGTCATGGGCGGCTCCGGGGCCCACTGGCGCCGCTCCCTCCTCGTGCCCTGGCTGCTCTTCCACGGCGTCGTCATCATTGCAGCATTCGCCCTGCACCAGTGGTTCACAACGCTCTGCTGGGTCGAGGAGAAGATTTACGGACTCGTGTTTCTCGTATCGGGCGCGGGCATGCTTGTGCTCTGGACGTACGTCTGGCTCATTGCGTCAGAGGCGTCCAAGGACTACTCGGCGCTGCCCGTGTACAGAAACGGGATCAAGGGCTAAGAGAGTTTTTCATGCATGCCACGCGCAAATATGTTACCTTGTATTATATTAATATTGTTACATCGTCAATTAAGGAAAGCAATTAATGCTTGTTGGAAGAAATACTCTAGAAACGGAAGAAGAGTAGACCCCAAATTTTGTACATGATCATGTCATTTTATTGAGGAACGAATAATATTAGCACAACGTACTTAGTATATAATCTACTCAAAAATATGTATGAATCTACGATGCTTTGTAATGTGATTTTTCTTCTTCTTCGCGGGAACAACCATGGTTTTGAAAACTGGATGAAATCTATAGGGCTTTCACACTTTTCTTCTTTGAGGGTTTCTTCAAACCATAGTGGAATACATCATCAACTACAACTCTCAGCTGCACACTGTGGTTCGTCCTTTAAAATCAATCTTACAATAAATTAATTTATTTCTTATCTTCTCTCAAGAGTAAGAATTACATTATCAAGATCTGCGTGTGCTCGAGAGGCGATATATAATTTAATACACAGCATCACTATTGCCGCTGGAACTGTTGTTGTTGTTGTTGTTGCTGGTGCTGCAGCATTTGCTGCTGCTGCTGTGCCGCAGCCTGTTGCGCCTGTACAGCCTGCTGCTGAGCCTGCTTCTGCAACGCCAGTGCGGCCTGATGGTCATTGACCCTGTCCCACGAGGCCATCACCCTGCTCACCTCCTCAGTCGTGATGAGGCCACTGCACGCCATAGAGAACTCGCGCAGGATCTCGAGCAGCTTTCGCTTGTTGGTCCGCTCCTTGAGGACCTGCCGCGCAAACTCCTCCTTTTGCTGCTTCGTGATCTTGTCCGTGGGGAAGAGGTCCTCCCGACACATGTTGTTAAACCACGCGCATAGGTTGTCAAAGTACTTCTTGTTGAACGCCAGCACAATGTCGACGTAGTAGTCGACGAAACCGCGGTTGGTCGTGTCCCCGCCAACGTTAACGATTGTCTGGCGGAACACTTGCTCGCCGTGCGTGTTGACGATGCCGCTGAAGAAGGCAGACTCCCTGCTCAGGCTGATGAAATGGGCGAGGAAGGAGGACGCGTACTTGACTGGGCCGAGCTCAGGCATGCTGAGGCAGAAGCACGCCGCCTGGATCATTGCCGTCACATCCACGCCTCCCTGTTCAAACATACCGGGCTCCTTCTTTAAGCTCTGTCCCATCACCTGGAAGAACGTGGACAGCAGGTCTGCGTGGTCAGACATGGTTGCCGTCGTCTGCACGTATTGCAGAGTCTTCCCTGACAGGGTCACGAAGAGCGTGTGGAGAGCTGGTTTGCACTCGGGCCGCTTGCACAGAACCGTAAGAAGAAGTCTGGCCAGGTCCAGGGCGGTTTCATGAGGCTCAGCCGCGTAGCACGTCAGTAGCATCTCGATAATCTCCTGGGCGTAGGTTCCGAGATCCTTGCTGAGGCTGGCAGAACTCTGCTTCAGGAAACTCCAAGCAGAGTCCATGACCTCAGAGTCCCTCACCCACTTGAAACTGATGGCCTTCACAAGGGGCAGCAGCTGTGGGAATAAGATGGACACTGGGTTGCCGCCCTGCTGAGCCTCTGCCTTGTCCTCGTCTGATGAGTGGTTGCTGTCCAACGCTTGGAACAGAGTGGTAAGCATCTTGAGGGACATGATCACCTTGGGCTTGATCTGCGCGCTCGGCTCCTGAGCAGACAGCGCCTGGAGCTCCATAAGGTTGGGCATGATGATAGGCTGAAGTTGCGTCATGACCTGGTCCTTGGGCACTGCAGCGAGCATCTTCCCCACCGGGTACATTAGCCGCACGCACTCTCCCGGTTTCAGCTGATTTGAGGTGAGTGCCTGATGGCAGGCTGTGAGAATGTCCTTTGCGAACGGGCGCAGTCCCTCCGTGCAATCACGAGCCATATCCTTGAGCGCCATGGTGGAATACAGAGACAGCTCAGGGTTGCCAAGCGCCGCGGTCACGATTGGAATAACGTGCTGGATCAGATGCGGGAAGTTGGACAGCCATTCGGAGAAGCCGCCAATGCAGTCGAGCGTGGAACTGATTACTCTCGAGTTGCCGTTGTAGGGAATCAGCGGCAACTTCGCGAGGAATCGCGGCAGCAGCTCGCAGTCCTCCTCGTCCGCCAGCGATTCTCCAATGGCCGACCAGGCGTACAAGCACGCCTCCAGGTACGGCCAGTTGGCCGCGTTGTTCTCGTGGCACTTTGTGATGGCCGTGTCGAGGTGGTTGAGCAGCTGATGCAGCAGGCTATCCCTCAGGATGTTGAAGCAGTACATGATGGTGTCTGCAATGTCGGTCCGGTAGCAGCGGAAGCTCTCCTTCTGATCGGCCGTCCAGTGGCTGTCGTCCAAAGGGTACATGCTCTTCTTGAGAAGGGCGTCCACTAACTTCTGGTAGATGCCGCCGAACGCTGTCACGCACACCTGGTACTGCTGGGGCTCACAAGCGATGATATCGTCCTGGAAGATGTACCAGAAGCCGAACGGCATCTCACTGATGGTCTCTTGCAGTGGAAACTGTACCATGCAGGACGACACAGAGAAGATTGCTGAGAGCAGGCCACGCACGCATTGGCCGCCTTCAGGACTCTCCGTGGTCCAGTCGAGCAGCATACGCGAGTGACTCTCACCATACGTGATGAACAGCGACGCGAGAGGCATGGCAATCTCAAAAGCCTCCTCAGCGATGAGCTGCTGCAGTTTGGGCTCCAGTTGCAGAATTCGCTGCAGGCATCGTCGCATGGTGTGCGGGTGTTTGTGGGTGTTAGGGTGCGACACGACGGAGCACATGGCGTCCAGAGATGCGTCAAAGAGCTCGTCGTCTGGTAGTGTGGCCATGAGACGGTCGAAGAGAGCCTCTGTCTCCTCATTTGGGATGCCAAACTGAACCCAGGACTGGAGGCACTTGATGCTGTGCAACATTGGCTCCGTCTCCATTCCACCCTGCTGCCCAAACACCTTGTTCAGCAGCCCAAGGACAGCTGGAAGGTTGAGTGCTAGATGTTGCCTCACCATTGCCCGTCTGCTCTGCGCCATGGACGTGGTGGCGAACTCCTCTGGGATGATAGTGAGCAGCTCGAGAAGCACGTTGAGATACGCAATTCCCTTCTGCTCCATCTCCGTCTGCAGCATCTGCATGAGGTCGCCCACGGGGTTCGGCCACGCATGCGGCAGCGTCTGGATGACCAGCGAGGCAAGCGCGACGCAGAGCCGCGTCAGGACAATCTTTGGCCCCTGCTGCGCGTACATGGACACCATGGACAGCAGCTTGGTCCTGAGATCGGGCAGCTGCGCCTCCGGCACCTCCGACAGGCACTTTGACACCTTAATGGCGATGGTGTTTGCGCCGAAGAATTGCACCTCTGGGTTCTTTGTCGGGTCGATGAGCTCCCACCCGAATGCCCACGCCTGCGGGCACACCTGGCACTTTGTCAGCCAGTCGTTGTGCTGCTGCTGCGCGCCGGCGCCGCCGTGGTAGAACGCAGTCACGATCGACTCGACGTTGGCGGCGGTGAACTCCATCGCGATTCACGAGCTGGCTGTTCTAGTGGTGGAGTGGGGTACTTGTGGTGGCTGTTGTGAGAGGCGGGTTCATGTCACGGGGTGTTGCTCTGGAGGGACAAGGACACGAAGACTAGTGATGGTGTTGACTGTTGAGGCCGAGGTCGGTTCGTCCGAGTTGTAGCTCGTGTGTTAATGTTTGTTCTTGGCAGTCTTCGGTCTCCGTGTGTCGGTCGGTCTTCGTCGTTGTCGGCTGCTTTGGACGTCTGTATTTTGGGGCGACTTTGGCCTCGTGCCGTTGCGGACTTTGAGAGTTAACTAGCTGAGCTAAAGCTGAGCTCAGCGAGGAAGAACGAGACGAAAAATGCTTCACTCAGCCAAGGAGAGAAGAAAGAAAAACACAAAGGGGAGCCACGGAATGCATCAGGCGGAGAAACAATTATGGTAAATAGTAGCTGACTAGCTGTGTTTTCCTCAAAGATCTATTCACTATTGTCACTATTGAAAAATACATTGTTTAAAAAATTGCAACACTCATCTCTAGGTCTTTTCCACAAACATTTTTTGAAATTTATATCCAGCATATTTTGCAGCAGTCTTTCCCTGGTCGAAATGCATTATTATTATTCCTCTGCTGGTCACATCGATCCCTCAGCCCTCCAGCCTGCCTGCCCTCAGTGAGGCTCAGTCTGCCTGTCCTGCTTGGCCCGCCTTCCTGTGACCAGCCTTGTGACCAGCTGGCTCCGCCCTCAGCCTCAGCTCACCCCTATCGGGGCTCTCCATATCGACACCCAAAAGTGCCCCGGAACAAGTCATACACCAAAATGACCACAAGACAATACCTAACAACTGGGTATAAGTCACATACAAAATTTACAATGGCCTTTTGAGATTTTATTATTTTCCTGAATTGGGTGATTTTACCCACTCCGGCTAATCTTCCAACTGGCTCTAACTTTGCATATATGTTAATACCTGTTCTATATGTCATCCTAGCAAATTGCTTATGAAGTAAGAAAAGTTTTCTCAGTGTCTAAACTATCTGAATATACAACCAGAACTTTGTCAGAGTGATAATTAAGCAATTTCCTCAATGTAAAGGCATATCTAAAAGTTGTAACTTTATTTACATCTTACTTTCTTTGTAGAACACTGTCATAGTTCATCCAAGCACTTTCTTTATGAAGTTAAAAAAGTTCCCTTGGGTCTTAAATATATGTTGACAGCTGATAATGTATTGAGCCAACCAACAACTATGTCCAGCGTTGCCTATACTTGTATGCACGTTTGGAAAGCCTTACAATAATAGAATTCTTCATGAAACAATATAGACAAGTTGTATACCACTTCTTCGACTTTTCATCATGGTGCATTGTAGTTAGACATTGTATAGAGAATTAGAAGAGACTTCCCTACATCACAACACCTTCAAGAGCACGTGCAAGCAGCACCTCAGGACTGGAGATCAAGGACTCTATGATGCTAGACCCCTCTAGACCAGCATCAATGTGGACAGCAACTCCATGGCTAACTTTACAACTGCAATAACGGACTAAACCTCATTTGATGGAGGACCTAAGAGGAAGACCTGGCTCTAGACGAGCAAAGAGGACTCTGAACAAGGCTATAGTTAGGATATTCGACAATGTAGGAACATGACTATTCAGTCACACAAACTATACATCTCTGGGAAAGAGACACTACTGGCTCCTGTCAGAAGTGTAAAGAGTATCTTCACCACAAAAGGAATGGTATAATTCTGGTTCAAGGATCCTATGACGTTGTTTGATGCCACTCATGTAACCCTGAGGTTGTAAAATCAAGAAGTGCATGAGAAGGCTAAGTTTCAAGACATTTAATTCCCTGGGCCAAGATTCAACACTCTTCTGACAGAGTCAAATCTGGCTTAGATCAATTCAAGGTGATGCCCTGACCAGTGGAGTAAACCGCTGACATAGTCAACCCTGCTCCATTTAACTAGCTAGTATAAAAACAGAGAGATTGGCCTATCCAAAGGCTAGTAGCAGTGGTGGGAAGATTCCCCAGCTGACTTTGGAACAATTGTTGTGGCATAGTTTGTGAGGGCCAGGCATACATATCAGCTGATCGGACACACTAGCGCCTGCCTGATGCTGTAATGGTCTAATCATTACCCGTAGAAAACGGTTACTGCATCTCAGCACAGATGAGCACACCACAGTATCTCCCACAGGGCCACAACCAATAAGCGCAGTCGGTTTAACTGTAACCCTTAAAAAAGCAGTAACTGGTTTGTTATAATCCATTACAAAACAGCACACTCATAAGACAGACCTCCCCTGCATCAGGGCAGTTACCAGAACAAAATGTGTAGATATTACTTCACCTTAAGTAAAGCAACAACTCTCCCAAGCCCAGCAACAACATGGCTCCTGTCAAGGTTACCACCCCAGACCCCAGGTTGATGACATTCTTAAAGGTGTTGAAACTAAGGTCAAGGTGGCAAGAACAAGAATCTACAAAGCCTCCTACCAGACCACATCCCAATCAGCAGCGTTCACAGCCAACATCGCAGCAGACCGTAATTATGCCATCCTACAAGACCTGCTTAACAGTATGCATGATACCTCAACAATGTCAGCAACTGGATCCTCCTTTACATCCCCCATCCTAACGACCCTCTCCAGCAAATTAACAATGACAGTGAAGTACTCACCTCAGCCACCAAGAATTTGGCTAGGAGATGCAAAAAGGATATGGCAGACTTCAAAAAGTGACAGGAAATATCAAACAGGTTGCCATGAACCAGTGGACTCAGGAACTACAGCAACAGCAACCTGCCGCCCAAGCTGCTCTACCACAGGCACCAATCTAGAAGAAGCCAGATGAAGGGCTTTCCCCAAGCACATTGCTGTCTGAACACTCCATCTACAAGTTCAGACAGTGGAGCACCCAGTAAGTGTTCAAGGCATACTTTGCCTCTGGCAACCTTGACTTGGCTCCAGTAATTCAACGGCATGGATATCTTTTTAACTGCTTATTGCCTGACCTGACCCTCAACCTCACCCAGGCCCAAGAGTACGACAATCAACGATCACTTGTTGTTTTGGATTTCAGTGAAAGTGTACATTTTATGGTCCCATAATTGAGATTATTGGACACATAAAATATAATTATATAATACATTGTGCATGAGTAAGATAAGGTGATACTTTAACAAATGTTTTAATTGCAATAAGAAGATTTTTTATTGATACAATTTGCCACTAGGTAGTCAAATGTATTTATGACTTACATACACTTGTGTAAGAATTCATAACAAATTTCTGGTGTTATATCTTTATAACACAAAGAAACTTTTTGCATTTCATAAAGAAAGTGCTAGGATGCACTATAAAAGTGTTCTACCTGTAGGAATAGCAAATAAAGTAACTGAAAAAAGTTTACAACTTTTTGTACATGTCAACCTTAGGGAGAAAAATGCTTGATACATCCTTTTTTGAGATAGTTCTAGACTTACATGCAGATAGTTTAGACACTGAGAAAACTTTTCTTACTAGCAAGTTGCTAGGATGACATATATAACAGGTATTAACGTATATGCAAAGGTGGAGCCAGTTGGAAGATTAACAGGATTGGGTAAAATCACCCAATTCAGGAAAATAATAAAATCTCAAAAGGCCATTGTAAATTTTGTATGTGACTTATACCCA